>PVJD01010067.1:0-56761 GCA_004026545.1 Mormoops blainvillei
TCACCCCCTCTGCTCTGCTGGGCTGTCCCTGCTTGAGCTCTGCTTGCTCCCAAGGCTCTCCCGTCTCTGGATCACACCAGCATTGGCTTTAGTTTCCCTTTCTATCCCTTAGGAACTCTCCTTTATTCCATAAGATGTGCTCACTTTGGGACACCTGCATTTGCCTTAACAAATCACCCTCGCCAGACCCTCAAGTTCAGCCTCCCTTGAGGCTTCCCCTATGCCCCATTTTCTTTCCTCAACAAGGTGGTTAGGCTTTTGCTTTCCCAGATTTCTGGACTCCCACTTCCTAATTGGATCTCCCTTGGTACTTCCCCTTTTGATTACTGATTTGGGGGGTAGGCATATATTCAGTTCTGTTGAAACAAGCATTCTCTGATTCACTGTCGTGCCAGCCCCATTCCCCTTGCCAGAAACCCACCACACCCTCCACCTGTGTGCCCCTCTCCTATCATTACCTTGAAGATGGGTACATTGAATTATTTTGTTTGCTGTTGGATTAGATAGTTTTCAAATACTCTACTTTACACAGACTCACTGCCAAGGAAAATTCCAACTCGTTTAGCTAGTTGTGACTGAGGGAAGTTGAGATGAAGATAATCATAAATATGTACTTGAATATAGATAAGAACGTGGGTGTGAGATAGGACAAAAGTTTAGTTCAAGTCATGTTCACTGTAGAGGAGAGGCTACTACAGTGATTTTGGTGATCCATGTTCCCTAGCTGTTGTGGACAACTTTGGCCTTAATACTCACTCTGTAGAAGGAGATAAGGTGGTACAACGGAAATGTCCCATCTGCATGGGTCCTAGGTTCTTGTCCAAGCTGTCCCACTAAGTGGGGTCATTTGTCCTTTCTGAGGGTCAAACCTTTGGTTCTAAAAGAGGAATGCAGAGGTATTTGGGAAAAGAATCTCCCAAGGTGTTCCTCAGTCTGAGGACTATATTTTTAATGGAGCCCCCAGGTCTAGATTTGGACTCAGTCCGTGGTTCTTGTGCTTCTAAAGAGGCTTACAAAGCATTCATTTAAAAAGTCAGTTATTCTAAGAGGACATGCCCTAGAGTCTACAAATTGAAGAGAAGGTCATTGGGAGAGTATCAGAGTGGGACTCCTAGTGTTTCTGGTTAAACAGCGAGCTCCCTTCAGTTCCCTACGAAAGTACGTATAAGTATGTACTGTTTCTTAAGTGAGTTCTTTAAGGACTGAAAATGAGATTTCCTTGTGGCCTTTGCTAGCTCATGGACTCTACTGGTTACTTATTCAAAGGGATTTCCCTTTCTATGGGAGAAAAATTAGAGAGAAGGCTCTGGAAACCACAGTCTTGCATTTCATGAACAGGTGTTTATTTTATATGTTTTAGGGGCTCTTGCATCCCAAGGTTTCTGTAGAACCATTAGCTAATGTTCTTTGACTCGTGTCACCAACTTTCCACTGTGGTGAAGAATCTAGGACATCAGGCTCTTCTAGTCCTCTAAAGATGAAATAGTCACATTGTTGACTTCAGGTGGGTCTAAGAAAGGTATTATAGAAATAGGTTCCCTCGGTTAAGCCATCTCAGTCCCAGAGTTTCAACCCTGGGACCCTTGGCTGACAGGCAGTGTTTTTTAGGCACCTACTATGCACAGGAACTTTTGAGAGAAGTGATTGGTTTACTCTTCAGAGCTCCAAAGACCCCAAGGGTAACCACTGTGTGTTGTTACCTATGAAATGAACCCCCAGGGCCAGGTGACTCTAGTGCAGCACAACTGACTAGGCTATCAGGACAGCCATCCCCAAGGGAAAATGATTTCCTTCTTGACTTGGTTCTGGCTTCTGCACAGCCTTGCAGCCATAGAGAAAATGCTGAGTTCTGGGCTATGGGGCCCTTGAGGTTAGCTGGGCTTTTAAGAGTTGATAAGAGAGACTTCTGATTCTAAGAACCTAAGCCACTCCCCTGAGCTGCTGAGCAACATCACTTGGACACACGAGCCCCTCTCCGATGCCACTCTGCCAACTGTTCCCTTCCCTTCCTCCATTAACCTAATCAGGCTGCCCTAACAGAATACCACAGATTGAGTAGCACAGATTGAGATCAACTACAGAAATTTATTTCCCACCATTATGGAGGTCGGAAGTCCAAGATTAAGGGCCCAGCGTGCTGCACTGAGGACCTTCCTCACTGTGTCCTCACATGGTGGAAGGGGCTGGAATCTCTCTGGAGCCCCTTTATAGGGTGCTACTCCCACCCTAAGGGCTCAGCCCTCATGACTTAAGCACCTCCCAAAGGACCAACCTCCTCATGCCGTCATCTTTGGGGGCTAGGGTTTCAACATCAACCTTCTAGGAGGCACACAAACATTGAGACCATAGCAGTCCCTTCTGGCCAGTTCCCTCCTGACCCAAAAACCTGTGGAGGGACTCCTGCTATGAGGGATTCCCCTCCACCTCAGCCTAGTTCTGGCCCCATGCAGTAAAGGTCCTCGTGTATTGCTACCTCTGCTGGCGATACCTTCTTCCCAATCAGCCCCCAATCCCTGGAACCCTACGGTTTGCCAATGAGCTCTCTTGCAATCACATGGTTGCCCCTCAGAGGCTGATGGTTTTCAGAACTGAAGTGCATGTTTTTCAGGGGTTTGTTGGGGAGGGACTCAAAGGCTAACAATACATGAAAATAAACCCTTGAGTTTTTGGACGCCGAACTCACAAATCCTGATTGACTATCTTTCACTCTAATCTACAACCTGAAACTGTCCACTAAAAGCTGCTTCAGCTTCAGCAGGTCAAGTGTTGAATGGAGCCATCAAAGGTCAGTGAACAAACCCTGGACTCTGGTACTGTTGCAGATTTGGGATACCTCTCTGTGGAGTCTGAATCCATCAAAACATCCTGAGTGCTGTCTTGTGCCATCTGGGTCCCTTGCAGATGCCGGGGATGAAGGGCTTGATCTCTCATGGGACCCAGTGAGAATGTGTGGTGTTAGGTCACTAATTGTTTTGGCAAATCCTCAGCCATTACCATTTCAAATGTTTTCTCTGTTCCTTTCTCTTTCCTCCTTTTCTCCTCTTCCACTTATGCATACCTTACAGCTTTTGTACTTGTCCCTCATTTTTTGATGTGTCTTTCCATCATTTTCATTCTTTGTTCTGTTTACATTTCAGTTTTGGAAGATTCTGTTGAAATTACTTTAAGCTTGTTCATTATGTCTGGGACCATGTCCAGTCTATTGATGAGCTTATGAAAGGTGCTCTTCATGTCTACCACATTGTGTGATTTTTTTTAATAAAATGTATTTTCTTATGGTGGTAAAATAGGCAAAACATAAAATTTGCCGTCCAAACCATTTTTTAATGTGTACTGCAGTGGTATTAAGTGTACTTCTTTTTGTTGTGCAACCATCACCACCACCCATCTCCAGAATCCTTTTCCTCTTGCAAAACTGAAACTCTACACTCATTAAACCATAACTTCTCATTACCCCTTCTACTCAGTCCCTGGCACCTACCTTTCTACTTTCCATCTCCAGGAATTTGACTCCTCGAAGTACCTCATATCAGGGGTCTCATATAGCATTTGCGTTTTTGTGTCAGGCCTCTTTCCCTTAGCATAATGTCCTCAATGCTCATCTGTATTGCAGCATATGTCAAAATTTTCTCCCTTTTGGAGGCTGAAAAATATTCCTTTAAATTACATTTTGCTTAACCATTTGTCTATCGACACTTGGTTTGCCTTCACATTTTTGTTATTATGAACAACACTGCTATAAACATGGGTGTACGAATTTCATTTTGAGACCCAGATTTCAATGCTTTGGGGTATGTACTCAGAAGTGAGATTGCTGGATCATATGGTAATTGTTTTTCATTTCTGAGGAAACACCATACTGTTTTCCACAGTGCCTGTATCATTTTACAGTCCCACCAACAGTGCAAATGTTCAAATTTCTCCCAACCTTTGCTAAAATTTGTGAATTTCTGTTTTTTTATACTAGCCATCCTAATGGATGTGAGGTAGTACCTCCTTTTAGTTCTGATTTATATTTCCCTAGTGATTAGTGGTGTTGAACATCTTTTCATTTGTTCATTGGCTATATGAATGTCTTCTTTGGAGAAATGTCTGTTCAATTTATTTGCTCACTTTTGAATATGGTTGTTTGTTTTTCTTGAATAAGTGAGGTAGGTCTATAAGTACAGCCATGGAAATATCCTGCATCCAAATTATTAGGTGGTAAAGGCATGTGACAGAGCAATATGTACATCATGTTTAATACCACATATTTTTGGAGGGGTAGAAATTTTTATTAAAAATAGTGAAAAATACGTTATCAGGTGAAAATGATTTAATGCTTTTGTATGAATAGAAATACAAAAAAACAATATAAAACTGAGCAATAGAAAGCTATATAATAGAATTTACACATCATAGTGATTCTCTCTCTGAAATAATTGAACGTTTAAGAACATAACACTTCGAATGGTGATAGTTTTTTATTTAATCTTTATTGTATTTTTTCAGTTACCATTTAGTCCCCTTATACCCCCTCCCCCCAGCAATCCCCACATTGTTGCCCATGTTCATGAGTCTTTTATTCTTTTGCTCAATCCCTCCACCCTATAACCTCCCCTCCAAGCTGTCATCTGCTCTATATCTATGAGTCTTTCCCCATTTTTCTTGTTAGTTCAGGTTCATTAGATTCTACTTATGAATGAAATCATATGGTATTTTTCTTTCTCTGACTGGCTTATGTCACTTAGGATAAGTTTCTCCAGGTCCATCAATACTGTTGCAAAGGGTAAATTTTTCTTCTTTTTTATGGCCAAGTAGTATCCCATTGTGTAAATGTCCCATAGTTGTTTAATCCACTCATCTATTGATGGACACTTGGGCAGCTTCCATATCTTGGCAATTGTAAATAATGCTGCAATGAACACGGGGGTGCTTAGGTTCTTTCAAATTCGTGTTTTGCGTTCTTTCAGATATATCCCCAGAAGTGGGATCACTATGTTGAAAGAAAGTTCCATTTCTAGTTTTGGAGGCATCTCCATACTGCTTTCCACAGTGGCTGCATTAATCTGTATTCCACCAACAGTGCAAAAGGTATCCGCTTTCTCCACATCCTTGCCAGCACTTGTTGTTTGTTGACTTACTGATGACAGTCATTATGACAGGTGTGAGATGGTATCTCATTGTGGTTTTAATGTGCATTTCTCTGATGATTTGTGACGTTGAGCATCTTTTCATATGTCTATTTGACATCTGTATGTCCTCCATGGAAAAGTTTCTATTCAGGTCCTTTGCCCATGTTTTAATTGGGTTGCTTGTTTTTTGCTGTTGAGTTTTGTAAGTACTTTCTAAATTTTGAATATTAACCCCATATCAGATGTATCAGTGAATATGTTCTTCCCATTCTGTGGGTCTTCGTTTCATTTGCTTTATGATTTCATTTTCTGTGAAAAAACTTGTTAGGTTGATGTAGTCTGATCTGTTTATTTTTCTTTTGTTTCCCTTTCCTGGGGGGATATATCTAATAACAAATTACTACTAACAATGTCTTATATTTCTTCTGGGATATTATGGTTTGGGGTTTAACGTTTAAGTCTTTAATCTATTTTGAATTTATTCTTTTGAGTGGAGTAATAAGGTGGTCTAATTTCATTTTTCTGCACATATCAGCCCAATTTTCTCAACATCATTTATTGAATAAACTATCTTAAGTCCTTGTATATTCTTGCTTCCTTTGTTGAATATAATTGAGTGTAAAGATGTGGGTTTATTTCTGAGTTCTCTATTCAGTTTCATTGATCTATGTGTCTGTTTTTATGTCAATATTATGCTGTTTTAATTACGATGGCCTTATAGGATAGTTTGATATTAGGTAGTATGATTCCTCCAACTTTATTCTTTTTCAGGATTGCTGTTGCTATGTGGGGCATTTGGTAATTCCATATAAATTTTTGAAATGTTTGTTCTAGTTCTGGGAAATATATCATTGGAATCTTGATAGGAAATGCATTGAATCTAAGGATTCCTTTGGGTAGTATGGACATTTTAATGATGTTAATTCTTCCTCTCCATGAACACAGTATGTGCTTCCACTTATTTGAATCTTCTTCAATTTCTTTCTTCAGTGTCTTATAATTTTCTGAGCACAGATCATTTACATCCTTGGTTAGGCTTATTCCTTTTGAAGACATTGTGAATGCAATGGTTTTCTTAATTTCCATTTCTGTTAGTTCACTATTGGCATGTAAAATGCAATGGATTTCTAGATATTAATTTTTTATTCTGTTACTTTGCTGAATTCATTTATCAGTTCTAGTAGTGTCTTGGTGGAAGCCTTGGAATTCTCTATGTATAGTATCATATCTTCTGCAAATGACAGTTTTACTTCCTCTTTTTCAGTTTGGGTACATTTTATTTCTTCTTGTCTGATTGCTGTGTCTATGACTTCCAGTACTATGTTGAATAAGAGAGGTAAAAGTGGACATCCCTGTCTTGTTCCAAATCTTAAGGGGAATGATTGTAGTTTTTGCCCATTGAGTATGATGCTGGCAGTGGGTTTGTCATATATGGTCTTCTTTTATTTTATGACTTAATCCTACTTTGCTGAGAGTTTATAGCATAAATGGCTGCTCAATTTTATTAATTTTTTCTGCATCTATTGGTATGATCATGCAGTTTTAGCCTTCATTTTATGTGGTGAATCACATTTATTGATCTGTTAATATTGTACCAAACTTACATTCCCAGAATTATTGTATTTGATTTGCTAATATTTTCTTAAGGATTTTAGTGTCTATGTTCATCATGGATAGTGGCCTATAATTTTCTTTCTTTGTAGTGTCTTCATCTGGTGTTTGGAATTAGGATAATGCTGGCCTCATAAAATGAGTTTGGGAGCCTTCCCTCCTCTTGAATTTTATGAAATAGTATGAGAAGGAGAGGTGTTAGTTCTCAGAATGTTTGGTAAAATTTTCCTGTGAAGTCATCCGGTCCAGGGCTTTTGTTTGTTAGGAGTTTTATGATCACTGCTTCAGTTTCACTAGGTGTAATTTGTCTATTCAGACTCTCTGATTCTTCCTGATTGTTTTGGAAAATTCTATGTTTCTGAAAACATCCATTTCATCCAGGTTGTGCAGTGCATTGGCATATAATTGTTCACAATATTTTCTTACAGTCCTTTGTATTTCTTTGGTTTCAGTTGTTATTTCTCCTCTTTCATTTCTGATTTTATTCACCTGGGTCTTCACACTTTTTTTCTTGATGAATCTGGTTAAAGGTTTGTCCATCTTGCTTATATTTTCAAAGAATAAACTCTTGAATTCATTGAATATTTTTATCATTTTTAGACTATATTTCATTTATTTCTGCTCTGATCTTTATTTCCTTTCTTCCATTCACTTTGGGCTTTATTTCTTTTTCTTTTTCAAGTTCCATTAAGTGTGAAGTTAGATTGCTTTTTTGACCAATTTTGTTTTTATTACTTTTTTTTTTGAGATAGACCTGTAATGTTATGAATTTCCCTCTTAAGATTGCTTTCCCAGTATCCCACAGATTTTGGTGTATTTTGTCTTCATTTTCATTTGTTTCAAGGTATCTTTTGACTTCTTCCTTGATATTGTTGTTGACCCATTCATTGTTTAGTAACATTTTGTTTTGATCCAATGTTTTTTCATGTTTTTCAGTGTTCTTCTTGTAATGAGTTCTGGTTTCATAGCATTGTGGTCAGAGAACATGCTTGACATGATTACACTCTTCTTAAATTTACTGAGACTTGTTTTGTGTCCTAGCATGTGGTCTATCCTAGAAAACATCTCATGTGCACTTGAATAGTATGTATATTCTGCTGCTTTGGGCTGAAATGCTCTGAAGATATCAATTAAATCCATTTGATCTAATGCATTATTTGAGACTGCTATCTCTTCATTGATTTTCTGTTTAGAGACCTATCCTTAGAAATCAAAGGGGTGTAAAAATCCCTTACTGTGACTGTTTCCTTTCTGTCAAGCTCTCTACGTCCATCAAGATTTGTTTCACATATTTAGGTGCTCTTATGTTGGGTGAGTAAATGCTTATTAGGGTTTTATCTTCTTGTCAGGTTGTTCCGTTTATCATTATAAAGTATCCTTTTTTGTCTCTTTCCATAGCTTTGGTTTTAAAGTCTATTTTGTCAGATATAAGTACTGCTACCCTAGCTTTGGTTTTCCTTTCTATTTTCATGAAACATCTTTTTCAATCCTTTACCATTAGTGTGTGTGTATCTTTTGATCTGAGAGGTGTCTCTTAGAGGCAGTATGTGTATGGGCCTTGTTTTCTTATCCATTCAGCTACCCTATGTGTTCTGGTTGGAGCATTTAAGCCATTTACATTTAAGGTAATTATTGACAGATACACATTTAGTGCCCTTATATTGTTAGACTATTTTCCTCTGTTTTCTTTCTTTCTCTTTTTCTTCTTCTTAAAGTAAGCCCATTAATATTTGTTGCAGTATTGGTTTGGTGTTAACAAACTCCTTTAGCTTTTTCTTGTCTGGGAAGCTCCTTATTTCCCCTTTGATTTTAAATGATAGCTTTGCTGGGTAAAGTAGCCTTGGTTGTAGGTACAGCTTTTCATCACCTTGAATATTTCATGCCACTCCCTTTTGGACTGAAGTGTTCTTGTTGGGGAATCAGATGACACTCCAATTGGTGTTCCCTTATAGGTAATTACCTGTTTTTCCCTTGTGGTTTTTAGGATTTTCTCCTTGTCTTCAAGCCTTGAAATTCTCTATCATGTGTCTCAGTGTAGGCCTCTTTGGGTCTGACTTGTTTGGGACTCTGTGAGCTTCCTAGACTTGTGTGTATTTTTCCTTCACCAGATTAGGGAAGGTTTCAGTCATTATTTCTTCAAATAGGTTCTCGATCCCTTGCTCACTCTCTTCTCCTTCTGCTAGCTCCATGATGTGGATGTTGTTATGCTTCATGTTGTCTGAAATGTTCCTTAAGCTCTCCTATTTTTTTAAATTCTTTTTTCTTTTTACTGATCTGCCTGGGTTTTCTTTTCTTCCTTGTCTTCCAAATCATTGATTTGATCCTCTGCTTCATCTAACCTACTGTTTATTCCTTCCAGTGTATTATTTATTTCAGCTATTGCATTCCTTACTTCTGACTGTTCCTTTCAATGGCATTTATGTCTTTTTTTTCATGCTGTTGATAACCTTATAATCATTTCTTTAAACTCTCTATCTAATAAATTTCTTGCCTTCATTTCATCCCGCTCTTCTTCTGGAGAATTCACTTGTTCTTTCATCTGAGGTGTTTCTTTGTCTTACCATTTTGGCTGCTTATTTGTATTTGTTTCTATATATCAGGTGGATCTGCAAGGACTCTGATGTAGGCCTTTGTCAGATGCTTATACTGGCCCTGATCAACACATTTGGACCTCTCAGTGACCCACATGTGTGGCTCCCTTTGCTGGATCTGTTTGTGTGTAGAAAGAACCAGGCTGTGCACCAAGCCCAGCATTTATCAGCACCAAGACTGGGAAGGGTCAGCTGAAGTCACATAGAGCTCCCAGAGTTCTGCTTTAGTTGTTAAATTAATCAATGATATAGCCTCAAGCTGTATTCAGGGGCTGGGCATAAGTTCCACAGGATGAAGTAGAATAATTCCTGTGGGTTTGGCTATTGCTCCCCTTTGGGTTGATGTCACTTGGAGTGGAGTGGTCTGCCTGAGAAACTTGGCTTCTTCAATATGGGGAACGACCCAGCGCAGGGATTCAGGTGGCTGCTCCTTCAGTTCTCTCCCCAGGGCCACCAAACCCAGACTCTTCTCAGGCATCTCTACTACACTCTGTCTTTCCTCTGCTAGAGCCCAGGGTAAGTGTCTGCCATAAAATGTGCATTGGTCCTATAAGAGGCTCTCTGAGTTTCCAGCCATCCATTGCTGGCAGACAGAAACCCTGCTGCTTTTCACAGTTGGATGTTATCTGGGTTCCTTTCTGGTTCTGGTGCTGTAGGCTGGGGAGCTCAGCTTGGGGTTTAGACCACACACTTCTTGGGGTGGGGGGGCGGCCTCTCATTTTGGTGGGTGGTTTCTTCTGTGGTTACGAGGCTTCTCCCCAGTTAGTGTTCAGTTGGTTATTCAGGATGATTTCTCTATAATTTAGTTGTAATTCCAGATTGGTTGTGGGAGGATGTTAGTGTAGCTTCCACTCATTCCTCTGCCACCTTGGATTCATAATGCCACATCCTTTGTAGCACATCTGTATACCTAAAATGCTAGTATAAACTTTGAAATCATATACACCAATATGTCATTTGTGGTGAACTCTGAGGAGCAGGCTGAATTTGGGAGAAATTTTGAAAAGGGAGAAATTGTAATTTATCTGTGATTTTAGAGGGTTTTTTGCAACAAGATTATATGTAGTATATGTAACATATTATATATACAATATATAGTAATCTTTTAGAATATATTTTATTGATTATGCTATTACAGTTGTCCCATTTTTTTCTCCCCTTTATTCCCCACCGCCCTGAAACCCCGTTCCCACTTGCATCCCTCCTCCCCCCTTAGTTCATGTCCATGGGTCATACATATAAGTTCTTTGCCCTCTCCATTTCCTGTACTATTCTTACAATATATAATAATCTTTATGTTAAAAATATTTATATAAACCTAATAATGGAAATAGTAGAATAGAAATAAATTCTGATGCAGTTTGGCAGGGGTCCCTGCTTTAGGTAACCAGGGATCCAGGCTGTTTCCATCCTATGATTCCCCCATCTCAAAAGAGAGTTGCCATATTTGCTGGTGAACTGAGGGAGAGAGCATGGCACTGGCATAGTGGCTCTAAAATTATGTGGATGTGATAAACAATGTTTTTGTTCATGTGTCAGTGGCAAAGGGTTGTCATATGACCCTTCCTAACCACAAGTGGACTGGCGATGTAGTGTGCACTGGGTCCAGGGAGGAGAGCAAGAGAAGACTGAGAATGTTCTCCTCCCTTTGGACGCATGGGTAAATGTTTAACCTGTGAATCTCTCCTACCCTCCGTATGACGGAACTTGCCCAAACACCTGCACAGATGCATTTAGACTCACTGAAAGTCAGCTCTTTCCTGTGGGGCAGGGACCAGACAACAGACAGTGAGGGGTGGCTATTTTTTCTTTTTAAAATTTCACCTAACATGTCCACCAATGTACTGTCCAATGACACAAGGAACCATTTTTCACCTCCTAGGAGGGTTCCAGGTTTGGCTTTTTTGTTTGATGTTTTAGAAATTTGGCTTCGGTCAATGTTTGCTCTTCATCTACCATTTATAATGAAGCATTAATTTCTGACCAGCTAAGTAACCTGTTTCATCCATGTATGTGTTCATCTTCCAGTTTCAAATAAGAAACTCATTAAAGTCCTACCGTAAGCACCAAGGTGGTTTAAAAAATCCTCTGTGTATCTTCAGGGTTCTATCCCAAGACCCAGTAGGTTCTAGGCACAATCATACTCTACTCACAGCCCATTTGGAAAACAGGGGGTGTGTTGGAAGACTCCCAAGGAGGGATGACTTGGTATCTAAACATCAGGGTCTAAAGTAACACTTTCCACTTAAAGGGCTGTGGCTATCAGACCGGATCAAAGGTGAGCTATGGGAGGGCAGGGGACTCCTGCAGGGAGTAGGAAGCCTCTGTGTCAGGACGATGCCAGGAGATTCTGTGCAGCCTTCGGAGGAGACAGCAGCGATGAGCAGGTCAGCATACCAGGTTCAGTGTTGGACAGGAGGGCACATGGGAGAAGACCAGGGGAAGGGTGCTGTCATGCAGGAAAGTGCCGGGACTGGGCAGAAATGCCAGTACCTGGCAGACTCAGCCCTCAACAAACCTCAGACAATCCCCAAATTGCATTTGACTCTCATCGATACCTTCCTTCCTTAGGCCTGTTTTTACTATGTGGGTCTTAGTGTCCTACTTTTTGTCATCTGAGAGATGTCATTCATAGCACTGAAATGAATTGCGAGGTAGAAGATGAGGCAAGGGTGGGATCGGTGGCGATATCATGGATTCTAGATGAATTGAGTCAAGCAGTCTAGTCTTCACCCTGCCACAACTAGCCATGTGATTCTGAGAAAATTACCAGGCCCTGTTACTGTCCAATTCTTCATCTGTGAAGTAAGTGGGTTTGATGAGTCCTGTCTTGTAAGACTGAACAGTGTATGGAAAGTTCGAAAGCACCTCGCTCACTGCCTGGTATATATTGAAAGTTAGATGAATGGCAGTTATTTCTAATTTTGTTTTTATCCCTGTCCCTTCCACTCTCTCCTCTGGCACTGTGTTTAGCTGTCAGTTATCCTGGTCGTATTAGAGAATATGCAACCCAGTAGGGCACAGAATACCCAATCGGCAAAAAAAGGATGTTTCCTACATAACACTCAGTAAATTTTCCCAATTAAAGGATGTCTGTTCAAATTCAGCTGTTGGGGAGCCTTTCTAGCTGGATACAATACAAAGCTGCTAGAAAGAGTCAAGCAACACTTTTCCTCCCTCCAAACTCCTCTTTTATCCAAAGAAATACTTTCAGTTATTTCACCCACGCCCAAAATCTAGCCCTTGTTAATAATTGGCTAAATTACACTCAAGATCATTAACATTCAAAATTAATTGTGCTGTGGAATTTGAGTCTCCCAGGCCAGGAGAAGAGTGCCCATCCAGTTACTCAATGCCCAGTAACTGTATTTCTGCAGAAGTCTGTGGAAATGATGGGTGTAATACTCCTAGTCTTTGTACTGTCCAGTGACACTGGGACTGTGTGCAGGAAACCCATTCTTCCTAACCAGGTGGAGATTTCTCTATGATTCATCCATGATCCAATAAGAACTTCATAGCTATTCTTCATTTCAGGCTTCCTCTCACTCTCAAGACATATCATCTGCCACTGCCACCACGCAGCTTCATTACAATCAACACTTAGAGAGGGACTTGCAGTTTTTAAAAACTCCAAACTGCCCTGGCTCAGGCCATTTACACTTGAGAGCCCTTGGAGCTCCACCACCTCTCAATTTCTTTTACTTGTTCTGTAGTCACCACTTTCCTTATGTGACTGTGTCCTTTATGCTGTCATTCTATGGGTAAGTATGTCCTGCTTATCCCAGTGTCCTCACTACTAACACAGGGCCATCCAGAGGACAAAGGCTAAGTGAATGTTTAGCGCAGGGATCCCCAACCCTCGCATTGTGGCCCAGTCCTAGTTCATTGCCTATTAAGAACCAGACCTCAAAGCAGGACATGAGCAGTAGGAGAACAAGGGAAGCTTCACTGGCATTACCATGTGAGCTCTGCCTCCTTTCCTCCCTCCCCATCTGTGGAAAAATTGTCTTCCACAATACCAGTCCCTGGAGCCAGAAAGGTTTAGGGCACAAATGAATTAGTGAGAATAAGTTTTATTTATTACTCCTTATTTTTCTACATTCTTGAATAAGCTAAGAAAATCCAGGTATATACGTGTGTGTGTGTGTGTGTGTGTGTGTGTGTGTGTGAGAGTATTTACAGAATGATAGACTAAAAATGATACAAGAATTCAAAAATTACCTATTTAATTTTTTCTCTACTTTGCTAAGCTTACACAAAAAATAAATCCTATTCCAATGCTATATTACCTCATTACAGACTACAAATAAAATGTAAGGTTTCCCAATTTGTTTTACAAAAAAGCAAAACTTTCTTAGCCTGGATAAATAAATGTGTGACCTGTGTAATTTGTAAACTTAGATTCTGAAGCTAATATACATTTTACTTAAAATAACATTTTAAAATACCAAAAACAGAAGATACATTTCTAAGTCACCCGAATGGAACAGAAACACAAAGATATTCACTTTGATTCCTTCAGCCCCAGTCTGGCCGTCCACTACTTAGATCATTGACTTCCCTTTTAAAATACAAAATAAGGAATCTGCATTGGACTTCACTCAGGGCAGGAGAAGCTACTAGACGTGGCACAAGGACTTGTACTGGCCATGGCAGTAGTATTATCTGTGGTGTCAACTCTGGCCTGGTTTCTCTGTTCCTCATCTCTCAAAGCCTCCTCATACCAGTGTGGGAAGGATCTAGGGTCACTCTCATTTATCTGGGCCAAAAACTCCAGGACTTTCATTTTGCTGGTTTCAGCGTGGGCCCTGGGCCCCCACAGGAATTCATAGCATGCAGGATGGCTGTTAGGTACTTGCCGGTACTCCAGGTACTGTTCCTGCACCCAATTTTTGGTAATGAGCTCCCTGGGCTCCCCATAGATGCAATTCTCCCTCCCAGCATACACCCCCACTACATTCAGTGCTTCCCATATCTTCTCTTCAGGTACACAATCACCCCCCACAAAGATTATACTAAGGATAAATATCAGAAGGCCAGTCTTGGGCATACTATGGTCATTGCTCGCCATCCCATCATAAGTGAGGCCCAGATTAGTGACTAGGACATAGGAGTGGTTGGTGGGGTCCACTTCCTTTACATCAATGCCATAAACCAGCTTCATACACTCAAAGGCTTCACTGAAGATTACAGAAAAGTGGTTTTGGTACTCTTTGATGATGCTACTAAGCATTTCTGCCTTTGTGGTCAGCTCCTTTGTGCGATATTTCAGGAGCAGGAACCCAACCAGATCAGCTACCTTATCATCAATCACAGATCTGGGCAAAACCTCTGTGTGTGGCAAGGCCTGAGAGGTACTTGGACCCTCCTCTTTTTGCCTGCTGGATTGGCTCAATAGAGTGGCAGTGGCAATGGAAGTAGTGGAGGGGCAGGCACTTGGAGGGCTCTGGGAAAGACCTGGTGTCCCAGCAGGAACATGAACCTCCTCTGGGGTGTTAGGGGTACTTGAAATCACAGGATAGCAAGAGGAAGAGGAAGTGGAGGAGGAAGAGGAGGGAAAAGAGGAGGAGCAGGTAGAAGATGATGAGGAAGCATCGTTTTCCTCAGCGTCAGGAATCTGTGCATCCACAAGGCCCTCCCTTTGGGATGTAAGGTCTTCTTCAAGCATGTAGCGCTGTCGTTTTGGAGCTCGAGGCATGATGACTCCGTGTCAGGCAGCCACAGCAGTGTTAGCATGGGGTGCGAGATGAGGACCCAGAGGCCTTGGAGAGAGAGGAAATGTAAGTGGCCTCAGCTGAGATGCACATCTTGGAAGCTCTGGCAAAGGTGACCTAAAAGTATCCTCTTTAGGGGTGTTTTTGGGCCTCACCAGGGTCTTCCTCCTGAGTGGCCTATCCCCTAAGATCCTGAAAGAGGTTCCTCAAGGTGCGGTTGGCACAGCCTGAGGTTCTGTGGCTGACAGTGGGGTGGGGTTGGGTGCTGTGGTATCTCCCCTATTCTAGTGTGGAGGAGACTCTACGGACACATTCAGGACAAGCACCTCACCTTGGCTGCTAGCACTGCCTGGAACTTCTCAGCTCTGTGACCTGTGTTCACGTGCCTTAGACAAATGCCGTTACCTCCTGGTTCCTAGAGTCCCTGTAACAGGAAACAAGGGAGCACCTCGGTATCCAAAGGGCATGCACAGACATGAGCCTCCAGTGCTGACGAGAGAGAGGTCCCGACTTAGTGAGATCCCCACTGATCTGGGATAGATGGTCTCCTCTGTGCTCACTCAGGGTCCTCACATTTTCCCTGGCAGGGCTTATGACCTCCCCTTTTCTGCTCTGAGAAAAAATTACCAGAACAAGGTTATATACTCCTGATACTGAGTGAAAGAAAGTGAGGGGCCCCCACACCTGGCCACACTTGCTCAGGGCCTCCCATGAGGGATAGCAAGACATAGCCAAACTCTGTGGGATCCATCAGTCCTGGGATAGGGAGTCCCCTCAGTCCTAACTTTGATCAAACAGGGTCTAGGACAACTCTCTCTATTGACTTTAGGCCACTTTCCTTTAGACTAAAATCTCACATTCATAAGACACTGAAGGAGTAGGTGAGGGACATGTTCCAATTCCCCTCATGGCTGACAGAAGTGGCAAAGTGGGGCTGGGATTCCATCTGTTCTGATGTGAAGTGTTCCCTCAGTCTTCATTCTGAGTCTTGTGAGAGAGTAAGACTCGGGAACAGGGGAAAATCTGCACTGCCTATGTTCTGGGCATCAGGGTTACTTTTGTCTTCTCTCAGAGTCCACACCTTAAAAGGAGTCAGGGCCTGGGATTTCTCCTTTTGCTGACTTAAATGCAGTTCCCTCAGTCCAAGAGTCTCACCTACCTGAGGCCCACCACCCCAGCCAAAATGAGCATGCTTTCAGTATGACAGCCCTGTCTTGTGTCTCACAGAGCTGAAAGTGGAAGTGGGGCAGATTTCTATAAGGCCCAAATTTGTTTTGGCATAGAATTCACCTTCCTTCCTCCTTCATGATTAACAGTTTGACTGAATGTAGTGCCTGACTGCCCTTACTCTGCTGGCCATATGCCACACCCTTAATTGTAAGACCCTACCTCTGTCAAATTCCTAAGAGCAAATAGAGTGGTAGTCTCAATGGGAAAGCTATTCCAGAAATCCCAAGGCTGAGAGCAACTGCAGGTTTCTGTGGGGTCCTCACTGTTGTGCACTACACGGTGCCCTCAGTCCTACCTTAGGGCCCTATCTTGACTGTGGCAGGTGCTGGGCCCATCCTCTGAGAATCTGAAGTCCCACTGTTTATATTGTATAAAACCCTAGTCTCCAAGACCCAGATACAGAAGTAAAAAATGCCCCCTGTGGTCATCCTCCTGCAAAGTCTGTAGGATTGGCTGTCAGTTCCTGAGCGTGTGCCCTGCCAATCTGGGGCCCTAATAATTATGCCAAACCCTGAGATTCTCTCAGACCTGGATGTAGAAGTAAGAAAATATCATTTTTGGACATTCTCCCATGAATCTTGCTAGACTGATTCTATTCTGGGGCCCAGGGTCCCTCAGTCTGTCCTCAGGGTCCTCACTTTCACTCTGGCAAAAGCTGGACCCGCTCTCTTCGAATCCGAGGTCCCGTTCCTTATACTAAACCCCCAGATTCTCTGAGACCCAGATAAGAAAGGAAGGAATCACTTTGTGTGGTCAGCCTCCCATGAGACCTATTGGATTGACTCTGGCAGATCCTGGGCCTGCCCTCTGCTGGTCTGGCATCTTAACCCTTATGCAAAACCCTGAGATCCTCTCAGACTCGATGCACAGGTGAGGAGATTCCACAGGTGATCCTCCCGCCCTGGGGACTCCCAGGATTGCCTCTGTTCTGGGGCCCAGAGTCCCTCTGTCCTCCCTCAAGGGCCTCAACTTTGACTCTGGCAAGTGCTGGGCCCACCCTCTGCCAATCTGGGGTCCTAATGCTTGTACCAAATCCCCAGTCTCTGGGAACCAGATACGAAAGTAAAAAATGCGCCCTGTGGTCATCCTCTCGCGAGGCTTGACGGATTCACTCTGTTGTGGGGTCCAGCTTCCATCAGCCTTCCTCCGTGTCCTCGCGTTGACTGTGGGCAGTTCTTATGCCCTCCCCTCTGCAAACCAGAAGCCCTACTCTTTATCCATGTCCCCAGTCTAAGACCCACTGTGGAAATCAGGACACGTTGCACGTGGTCATCTGTCATGAGGCCTCTTGTGGCTGCGGGCAGGGATGGGCTTCTGTGGGTTTCCCTCTGCTGTTAGGATCAAGGTACCTTACCTTGTTTCTGGCAGGTCTTGTCCCCGTCCTCTGCAAGGCCGAGGTCCCTCTGTAGAACTAAGGTCCCGAGCCTCACAGGAAGCCCTCAGCGTCTGTAAGACTGGGATAAAGAAGTCAGATGTTACCTTGTGTGGTAATTCGCTCCCCACCTGGGACTCCCGGGACTGACTCTGTTCTAGTTTTCAGGGTCCCTCAGTCCTCCCTTACGGTCCTCACCTTAACTCTGGCAGGTCTAGCCCTGCCTTCTGCCGATCTAGGGTCCTACTCCTTATTCCAAACCCCCAGTCTCTGAGACCCAGATGCGGAAGTAAAAAACGACCCCTGTGATCATCTTCCTGTCAGGCCAATCTAGGTGACTCTGGCAGGTCCTGGGCCTGCCCTCCACCGATCTGTGGTCTTAATCCTTATGCCGAACCCTGAGATTCTCTCAGACTTGATGCACAAGTGAAGAAGCTCCGCATATGGTCCTCCCACCCTAGGGAGTCCCAGGATTGTCTCTTTCCTTGGGGCCCGGGGTCCCTCTGTCCTCCCTCAAGTTCTTCACCTTGACTCTGGCAAGTGCTGCGCCCACCCTCTGCCGATCTGGGGTCCTAATGCTTGTACCAAATCCCCAGTCTCTGAGACGCGGATGCGGAAGTAAAAAACGCGCCCGGCCATCCTCTCGCGAGGCTTGACGGATTCATTCTGTTGTGGGGTCCACCTTCCATCAGCCTTCCTCCGTGTCCCCATGTTGACTGTGGGCAGTTATTATGCCCTCCCCTCTGCAAACCAAAAGCCTTACTTTTTATCTGCGTTCCCAACCTAAGACCCACTGTTGAAATCAGGACACGCTGCATGTGGTCATCTGTCATGGGACCTCCCATGGCTGAGAGCAGGGGTCGGCTTCTGTGGGTTTCCCTCTGTTGCGGAATTCAGGGGCCTCACCTTTTCTCTGGCAGGTCCTGGCCCCACCCTCTGCAGATCTGAGATCCTTCTCCTCACAGGAATATCACAGAGTCTCTTAAGACCAGAATAAAGAAGCCAGGAGATACCACAGTTTGTGCAAGTAATCCCCACCCCCCTGCCCAGGATTCCCAGGACTGCCTGTATTCTAGGTTTCAGGATCCCTTGTTCCTCCCTCAGGGTCTTCATCTTGACTTTGCCAGGTCCTGGGCTCTCCCACTGCAGATTTGAGGTCCCAATCCTTATACCGAATGCCCAGTCTCTTCAGTCCGTCCTCAGGGTCCTTACCTTGACTCTTGGCAGGTACTGGGACTCATTTCTTTGCTGATCGGAAGACACACTCCTCTATCCAAACTTCATTTCCCTGAGATCTTCATCTCTGTTTCCCCATGAGAAAGTCAGGGACCTCCAGGGACTGACTGTAGGAAGAGTGTGTAGCTGGAACCCCTCTTTTCTGGTTTAGGAGGTTCCTTCAATGCTTTTTGAAGATTCTCACCTTGCAACTTGACATGACCTGAAACTTTTTTCTGCTGACCTGAGTCCCTCTACTTCCAGCCAAGTCCATCATTGCTCTGACACATCCACTTCCAGGCAGAAGTGAGGAGAGCCATCCACCTGTTGCTCCACTGGGATCTCTCAGGGCTGTCAGAGGTCTCCTAGGGAGTGGAAAGGAATTCTCTGGGCCCCCCGAGGAGGGTGGATCCCTCAGTCCCCGTTCATGTTTACCCTCATCTTGTTTACTGGCTCCTGGAATAAATGCTGGCTGTGATCTGTCCCCTCCCTGTCAGCTCTGACATTTTTCAAGCTTCAACCATTGCAAAGAATGACTCCAGGTCCCAGACTAGGTGCTAGATGGGGAGATTCAGTGCCCTTAACTATAGAGCATGGTCAGAGAGGAAGCATACCTTCCAAAAGTCTCTTCACCAACCATCAGACTTCAGAAACATTTTGTTCTAAAAGATTTATTTTCTACACAGAGGGTGTGCAACAAGATTTGGGGAGCTCCTTCTGTTTCAAGTTTATCATTTTGGTTTTCATTTTCTTAACCCTCATTCTTAGTAAAAGATATATTTTACATCTCTAACAACTATATATTTAGTATATATAATATATATGCTATTTCATGAAGTAAAACCTACACTTACTATGTGTGTATCACTCTGATACTTCTTTATCCAGTCTTTATCTTCTATTAAAATAATTTTTTAAAGGCCAGTCCTAACCCACTTGTCAAAAGGAACAACAGAAGTAAAACCAATGAATCACCTAAATAATAATTAGTAAAAGTTTATTGTGCATACACCAAAAAGGCAGTTTTTGAGCCAGGAGCATTCAAACCAAACATGAAATGAGACTCAGGGATATATTATTTAAAAACAGCTTATATAATGAGAAGGCAGTGATAAATCTTCATAGACATTTGTTATAATATTAGCATTTTCTTAAATGATAGGGAATTAGGTGGTGGTTACTTCAAATCCATTTTTAGAAATAATTTGTTTTTCTTATAATTTCTAGAGACATAAGCAAGAAATGACCCAAGTCAAGTTAGTCTTGCAAAATAAGCTTAATTATGTTTTATTTGTATGACTAAACTGGTATTGTCTGTTCCAAATTTTCAAGGCTGGTCTTACATTTTTTAAACACATTAAAACTGTTTCAGGTGGTTATTAGCACAGACTTTGGGACCCTCCTACCTCAGTAATACCAACTTTCCTCCTCTCCTGATACAGGGATACCATGCTTTATTACACTTTGCTTTATTGTGCTTCACAGATGCTGCATTCTTTTCTTTACAAATTAAAAACAAAACCCTCCATCAGGAAAAAATACTACAATTTGCTTTATTGCCACATTTGCTTTATTATGGTCATATGGAACCAAACCCACAATATCTCTGAGGTATGCCTATATTATCCCAGGGGCTTTGGCAAATGTGGTCTGAGGGCCTGTCTCAGATTTCCACAAGTAGTAGCAGAAGTTTAAACTTTTCTTCCGATCTACCCTGTCACCTGCATCTATGAAGCCTATAACCCCTCTGAACTTCCTTATTTCTTTTCACACCCTGACCCCAAACACAAGTTCCAGCTCACCATAATCTTTAGTCTCCTCCTGGGCTTTCTTATGTTTTGTTGTTTTGAGTTTGTTGCTGATTCCCCCCACCCACCTCTGTAGTTATTGAGGGTTGATTTTGGGAAATCAGCAGTCTGAACTGACAGTCATCTTGGCATCCACAGATAAAGAGCTAAATCTCTAAATAATTCAAAGAGCACTTACATCTTTACAATATCCTGCTACCCATTAATAAATAAGTTTTACTGGTCTATTTGGGAATTCTTTTAGCTGAATATAACAGCAAACTTTTATGTTTGATTCCACTTATATCTTGTACATTTTTGTTAAGATCCCTTTTAGAAAGTTTTTGGGCTTTGTGCCATTGCAAATGGGATATTTTACGTGTAATAATTAGTTATTGTTTTAGGTGGCAAGACTCTTGATTTTGTTATGATGATCTGTCTAACATTTCTCTGAAGTCTCTTACTCATTTGATATTTCACATACCTATTCCTTTCAATATAGATAATATTATAGGTAAAATATTTTATAAATGATGTCACCAAATATTATCTTTTTAATGTGTATATCTCTTATTTATTTTGACATTCATAGCCCTGTGTGTTCCAGTGTAGTTTTGAACAATAAAGGAGTGATCACATGTTTTTTTCTTGTCTGTCCAAGGCTTTAATGGGAATTCTAACATTTCACATTCAAGTGTTTGTTATAGACTTCTAGCTTATATTATATATACAAGGTCTGTCCAGAAGATATCCAGCCATGTAATATGAAAACTAAAGACATTTATTAAAGTGGGTACAAGATACAGGAAATATTGTACATAGGACAATGACGCCTCAGTCCCCTTCAGTCCCACTTTGGGACCTCACACAATTCTCCAAACCCCCACCAGCTGCCCCATTGTATTATCCTGAATCTCACTGATGGTCTGAAATCTCTTCCCTTTCTAAGGTGATTTTAGTTTTAGGAAAAGCCAGAAGTCACAAGGTGCCAAACCTGGACTGTAGCAGTGCTGAGTCACCTGGGTGATTTCATGATTTGTCAAAAAAAACTCTACACTTGATGCGATGCACATTGGGTGCATAGACATGATGAAACTGCCAATCTCCGGTTGCCCATAGCTGTAGCCTTCTGAATCATCTGAATAGTGTCCGCAGAAGAATGTTCAAGTTTCATGCAAAATTTGATGCAGATTCATTGCTCTACTCGCTCAGTCATTTTGAATGTGAGGGCCACACAGTACACATACTCATTCAACAACATCTACAACCTCCACTGACTAGTACGGTGAAGTCTTCGTTGTTCATGCATGTGCATCCCAATCCACTCTATTTGGCCACCGGGTTACATCAATGTCATTCAAACCATTCTCATTGTATTAACAATAGCTGGACTTTCTCCAGACAGACCTCGTATGTGTGTCTGTGTGTGTATTTTATCATGAACTTGAATCGAATTTCTTTTGTGTGTTTTTTCTCCTTAATTTGTACAGAGAATTACAATTAAATGTTTTTTCTAATGTTAAATCATATTCATATTCTTCATACACAGCCTGTTTGTTCATTTAATTCACTGCTATATTGACTATGCTATTAAATTATTTAGAATGTTTGCTGCTATGTGAGTGAGCATACCTGAAGTGTTCATTTTATGAGATGTTTTCATCTGGTTTCTGAATCAAGGAGCACTAGCCTGGCAAAATGAGTTGAGTAAGTGCCCATTTTTGTGTGTTTCAGAAGAGTTTATATAAGTTGGTCATTTCTCCCCCTATTTTGTAGAACTGGCCTCTAAAACTACCTTGTTCTGGAACATCTGGTGGTGGCTTGAGTTTTGAATACAGTTCAGATTGTATCATCTGATTAACTTTTATGTGGTCAGTTTCACTTAGAATTTCAAATTCAATTGCATGATGTATAATAACTTTTTTATTACAGAAATTATTAAACATACACAACAATAAAGAGAACAGTATACAGGCATATTTTGTTTTGTTGTTCTTTGCTTTATTGTGTTTTACAAGTGTTACACTTTCTTAAATGGAAAGCAAGCCTGTTTACCTGCAAAAAGATTACAGCTCATTTGACTCACTTGACTTACTTACTTGCTTTATTATAGTGGACCAGAACTGTACCAGCAATATCTCCAAGGTATGCCTTCAATGAACCAAGTATACCTGACACTCAGTATTAACAATCTTCAATACAACCTGGCAAATACATACTGTCATGTATGCACCATTACTGTAACATACAAAATAGCTTCACTGCCCTAATAAATCTGCTATGTTTAAACTACTCAAAAATTGTTTATGTTTACCATCTCTATGACTTTTCCCTTCCCAATATGTCATGTAAAGAGAAACTTACAATCTATATATAGACTTTTTTGACTGGCTTCTTTCACTTAGAAATATACATTTAAAATTCATACATGTCTTCGTACATCTTGTAGGTCATTTTAAAAAATTTATAAATTGTGTTGCATTGTAAGGTTGTGCCACAGTTTTGTTTACCCATTCATCTATTAGAGAACTATTCACCTATTCATCTTGGTTGCTTCCCATTTTTGGCAGTTATCAAATATGCAATGATAAACATTCATGCGTAGGTTTTTGTGTGGACCTAAGTTTTTGAGTCAGGTACATATCTAGGAGTGTGCTTGCTAGGCCTTATGGTGAGAATATGTTCAGTTACTTTTCGAAATGACAAACTGTCTTCTAAAAGAGATGTACCATTTTTAATTTATACCAAAAATGAATGAGAGTTCCTTTTACACTGCATTCTCATCAGCCATTGGACTTGTAAGATTTTTTTTTCAATTTTAGACATTCCAATAGGTGTATAGAGGTATCTTCATTTGCAATTCCTCAATAACGCATTATATTCAACATCTATGCTTATCTGCCACCTGTATATTTTGAAGTATATACTTAAATCTTGTATCTAGTTTTAAAGTGAGTTGTTTGTACCCTGGCTGGTGTGGCTAAGTGGATTGAGTGCCAGCCTGTGAACCAGAGGGTCACTGGTTCTATCCTAGCCAGGGCACATGTCTGGGTTGTGGGCCAGGTCTCCCGTTGGGGGCATGTGGTAGGCAACTACACATCAATATTTCTCACCCTTTCTCCCTCCCTTCCCCTCTCTTTAAAAATAAATCAATACTGAAGTGTAAACAAAATGGTAAAAGTCACTCAAAATTTCATACCACTCAGACACAACCTCTTGTTTATGTATATCATACACATACACACTTTCCCCCCCAAAATTGGAATCATTGTATATATATTATTTTTTAAAAGAATTAAACCTGTTCCAGTTTTTAAAAAATAAAAATAAAATCTCTTACGAATTTTTAAAAAGTGGGTTGTTTGTTCTCCAATGGCTAATTTTAAGCTCTTTGTATTTTGTATGCAAGTCTTTTATCAGATAGATGTTTTGCAACCATTTTCTCCCTTTCTATGGCTTCCCTTTTTGTTCTCTTAATAGTGTCTTTCACAGAGTACACATTTAAACATTTTTAACATAATAAAGTGTACTAATTTTTATTTTATGGATCATGCCTTTGATGTGTTTAAAAACTCATAACCAATTCCAATGTCATATAATTTTTCTCTTATGTTTACTTCTGGATATTTTATAGTTTCTTCACTTTACACATAGGTCTACAAGCTATTTTGGTTTATTTTTTGTGAAAGGTACACCACTTTTTTTGGATTTACACCTAGCTTTTCTTATGTTTATACCTTGGTATTTCATTTTGGGGGAAGTACTGTAAATGGTATATTTAATTTAAAATTGGATTTATTCATTGGTAGTTTATTTAAAAACAATTCACCTTTTAAAATATTAACCTTATTTTCTGTGACATTGCTATAATCACTTTTTAGTTCCTAGAGTATTTTGTCAACATCAGTTCCATGTGTTTTTTCTACATAGGAAAATATTTCATTAATGAGCAAAAGGAGCCGTGTTTTTCTTTCCCCAAATGTACATACTATATTTCCTTTTCTGTTATTATTGTACTAGCTAAGACCTCCAGTACAATGTTGAATAGAAGTTGTCAGAGGAGGCTTACTTGCCTTTTTCCTAATCTTAAGTGGAAAGCATTGAGAAACTTTCCTTCTATTCCTAGTTTACTGAGACTAATTTATTTATCATAAACGTGTGTTGGATTTATCAAATGCTTTTTCTCCATTAATGGATATGCTAATATGATATTTTCCTTTACTTTCCATTACTTTAATTAAATGATTTTTAAAGGCTAAGCCACCCTTGGATACCTGGAATGAATCTCACTTCATCATGGTGTATAATTATTTTATATATGTTGAATTAAATTTACTTATATTTTATTAAAGATCATTGGACCTAGCTCTGGATGGTGGCTCATTTGGCTGGAGTGTTATTCCATGCACCAGAGGGTTACAATTTCAATCCCCTGTCAGGGCACATACCTAGGTTGCATGTTTGATACCCAGTCATGGCGTATACCGGAGGCAACCGATCAATATTTCTCTCATACATCGATGTCTCTCTCTCTCTCCCCCCCTCCCTCCTTTATCTCTCTCTTTCAAATCAATGAATATATCCTCAGATGAGGATAAATAAATAAATATCGTTGGCTCTATATTCATGAGAGATATTGGCATGTAACTTTTCTTTCTTGTAATATATGTAACTGGTTTTAATGTTACAGTAATGATCTCATAGAATGAGTTAGGACTATTCCTTGAGCCTTATTTTTTGGAAGGTCTCATGCAGAATTGCTATTAATTCTTTAAAATGTTTGCTAGAATTCTCCTTGAAACCATTTGGGTCTATTGATTTGTGTTTTAAAGGTTGTTAATTATTCATTTCATTTATTTAGTGCATGTATGTTTATTCAGGTTATCTTTTTATCCTTGTGTGCGTTTTTGGTGTTTATGTCACTGGAAATAATTTTATCTAATTTATTACATTTGTGAACATAAAGTTGTCATAGTATTCCTTAAACTCCTTCATTGTCCATTTAATGTCCATGGGATTAGTTGTGACAATCCCTTTCTCATGTGTGGTATTGGTAATTTGTGTCTTATAACATTTTTTCTTGATTAACCTTGCTAGAAGATTATCAATATTGTTGATCTTTTCAAAATCTAGTTTTTATTTCATTGATTTTCTGTATTGTTTTCCTGTTTTTAATTTTGTTGGTTTCTGCAGATTTTTTTCTTGTTTCTTTTCTTTTGCTTGCCTTAGACTTAATTTACTCTTCTTTCTCTAGAATCCTAGGGTGTAATCTTAGATTTTGATTTTAGGGGGTTTTTTCTCTAATAAACTTCGTGCTATCAATTCAACACTAAGTACTGCATTTGCTACACAAATTTTTAACATTTTTATTTTAAATTAATTCAAAATATTTAAAAATTTATATTGAGATTTCTCCCATGACCCAGAGATATTTGGAAGTGTGTTGTTTAATTTTCAAATTAAATTACTTTTCTTTCTTCTGGTGTTTCAATTATTTAAATGTTATGGCTTCTGAAATTGTCCCACAGTTCTTTAATATTCTGCTCTGTCGTTTTTTACACCTTTCTCTCTTAAATTTCAATTTGGGTGATTTCTAGTGACATATTTTCAAGCTCATTAATTGTTCTTCAGCTATGTCCAGTCTGTTGAGATCATCAAAAGCATTTTTAGTTTGTTACCTTTTCTTTAATTTCTAGAACTTTCTCTCAAATTTTTCTTAGAGTTTCCATATCTTGACTTACATCTGCATACCTGTCTTGCATATTGTCTACTTTTTCCACTATGTCAGCTCTTAACATATCATTATTTTAAATTCTCTGATAATTTCAACATCTTGGTTATATCTGAGGGGTTATTTTTTATAGAGAAAATCCAGAAGCAGACTAAAGAAACTGTTGACTGGCTATACTTTAAAGCCTATTTGGATATTTGTGATTGATTTTCCTTAGGTTTCAATTGTGTAACCATGAGGCATTTATAAGCTTAGATTTTGGATTGCTGATGTAGGCCGCCATGTTATTAGAGCCACCTGTGTCTAAAGGCCTCCTTATCAAATTAATGTAAAATAATGTAAGTGTTCTTATCAGTGTATAGCTCCAAGTTCCACTATGATAAGCTGGTCTTATCTGTGTTTTTATTTATTCAACTGTCTTTCCCAATTTTAGAGTGGCAGTTTTACATGCAACCTCAATTCTCTGATGAGCCCAAGAAAAGTCATTGATTTTCAGTTTATTTAGCATTTTTAATTGTAATTATAGAAGTGAAAACTTCTAAGCACTTTACATGTGACAACCAGAACAGAAAGTCTAACACATTTTTAATAAACAAGTGAAATATTTAGACATATTTAAAAATTAGGTACAAGGTTATTATACACACACCTGTGTACCCGCTACCAAATTTTTATTGGGAACAGATCGTTATAACCACAGCTTATAGTTTAATTTGAGGGGCTGAGATTGGATTTTCAGTCTAGTCAGTCTATTGTAATCTATCTGAGTCTGAGCTTAGGAAGGCCCAGTATTATTAAGAAAGTTATGGCCTCCATTGGTTATTAGGTTATTTCTATTCTTTTGCTGCTATGAACCCTGGCACTACCAGCTACCTTGCATGCATGTTATTTTACATACATGTCAGTACATCTTAGAATGAATACATAGTAGTGGGATGTTTCTAAATCAAAGGATATATGCATTTTCTGTTCTTCAGTCAACCTTGGTTATATATTATTGATTTCATAAAATATTGTTTATTTAATATAAATTGTCAAGCCTTCTGATTATAGGTTGTTCATCATATTATCTTTTTTTTTACTTTCAATTATTATATTTTTATTTCTTTTTTACACTTTTTAAAAAATTACATTTTATTGATTATGCTACTACAGTTGTTCTAATTTTCCCCCTTTTGCCTCCCTCCACCCAGTACCCTCCACTCCCTCAGGCAATACCGATACCATTGCCATTGTTCGTGTCCATGGGTCATGCATATAAATTCTTTGGCTACTCCATTTCCTATACTGTACTTTACATACCCATGACTATTCTGTAACTACCTATTTGTATTTCTTAGTCCCCTCACCTCTTCACACATTCCCCCAAAACCCCCTCACTTATGGCAACCATCAAAATGATCTCCATATCCATGATTCTGTCTCTGTTCTTCTTGTTTGCTTAGTTTGTTCTTTAGATTCAGTTGTTGATAGATATGTATTTATCGCCATTTTATTGTTCATAGCTTTGATCTTTTTTTCTCTTAAATAAGTCCCTTCAACATTTTATACAATAATGGTTTGGTGATGATGAACTGCTTTAGGGTTTTCTTCTCTGGGAAGGTTTTTATCTACCCTTTGACTCTAAATAGCTTTGCTGGATAGAGTATTCTTGGCTATAGGTCCCTGCTTTTCATGACTTTGAATATTTCTTGACAACCCCTTCCAGCCTGCAAAGTTTCTTTGGAGAAATCAGCTGAGAGTCTCATGGGAATACCCTGAAGAAAACTAACTGCTTTCCTCTTTCTGCTTTAAGTTTCTCTCTTTACCTTTAACTTTTGGCATTTTAATTATGATGTGTCTTGGTGTGGTCCTCTTTGCATCCATCTTGTTTGGTACTCTCTGTGCTTCTTGGATTTGCATGTCTATTTCCCAAACCAAATTAGGGAAGTTCTCTTTCATTATTTTTTTCAAATAGATTTCCAATTTCTTGCTCTTTCCCTTCTTATAGCATCTCCATGACACAATGTTGGACCCCACGAAGTTGTCCCAGAGGCTGCTTATACTGTCTTCACTTTCTTGGATTCCTTTTTCTTCTTCTTGTTCTGATTGTTTGTTTTTTGCTTGCTTATATTCCAAATCATTGATTTGATTCTTAACTTCATCCACTATACTTCCGTTTCCCTATAAATTGTTCTTCGTTTCAATTAGTGTATCCTTTGTTTCTGACTGGATCTTTTTTATGCTGTTGAGGTCCTCACTAAGTTCCTTGAGCATCCTTATAACCAGTGTTTTGAACTCTGCATCTGATAGATTGCTTATTTTGTTTGTTCTTTTTCTGGAGATTTGATCTGTTGTTTCATTTGGGACACATGTTTTTGTCTCCTCATTTTGGCAGCCTCCCTCTGTTTGTTTCTATGTATTAAGTAGAACTGCTTTGACTCCCTGTCTCGGTAGTGTGGCCTAATGTAGTAGGTATCCTGTAGGATCCAGTGGCACAGCCTCCCCCGATCAACCAACCTGGGTATTCGAAGTGTGCCCTCCATGTGGGCTAAGTACACCCTCCTCTTGTACTTGAACCTTGATTGTTGTTGGTAGGTCAATGGGAGGGATTTACTCAGGTCAGTCAGCTGCAAGGATCAGCTATGACCACTGACCACCAACCTCCGCCCTCCATGGAGGATCAGCTGTGCAGGGGCAGGGCGGTGGTGCTCCCACATGGTCTGTAGCTGTCTACTGGGTGCACAGACACTGGGATTTCCTGGGTGGTGCAGGCTAAGTTCAGCTCCTGCTAGTGTTCTGTCCAGAACCACCCTGCCTGCGCTGTAAAGCAATCTGAGATGGCTGCTGCTAGTGCTGGGCCTGGGGCCACTTAACAAGAGGTAAGGGGCTGGGGGATGACTGAAGCCAGCTATTACTTGTTTGATTGGGTTTAAGAAGTTGTGAAGCATAAGTCAAGACTACCCATTCATATGAAAAAAATCATGGTTAACAGCTTGGGTGGACCCCTTAAGGTGGGTGAGATGGAATCTCGGGGGATCTCCAGAGCAGGGTAAACAGTGTTAGCCAGGTTGATGGAGTCTCAGATATGGCACCCACCTGCTGGCTCTGTGGCACTGTGGAGGGAGGGCTCAAAAATGGAACAGTGGCCTCTGCCTGACCTTCTGTCTGGAAGAAAGCTGTCTTCCAGCTCCTGGATTGATTTCAGATACTTCATTTTCTTCCTGTCAGTCTCTGGTGTCTTTCGAGCTGGTACCCCAGTGCTGAAGCTCAGAAGGAGTCTAAGTCTATGTATGGGTTCTTTAAGGGGAACTGTTTGGGACTCCAGAAGTTACTTCCACTAATTCGATCACTGCTGAGTTTTGCAACCAGAAGTTATGGGGACTTATCTTCCTGGCACAGGAACCTTAGGCTGGGGGACTTGTTGTGAGGTTACGACTCCTCACACCTGAGATATCCATCCTGAATTTTTATTTGGGACCAGTCTCTTCTGCGTCTCCACTCTTCCTATCAGTCTGGATGGATGTGGTTTCTTTAATTCTGTAGTTGTCAGACTTCCATTCAACTTGATTTCTGATGGTTCTGAGTGACGGTTGTTCTATATATTTTAGTTGTGATTTTAATGTGGTTGTCCACTGTATTATCTTAAGATGTAAATTTTCTAATACATTTCTGTATGCCACTTTTTCTTTTTCATGTCTATTTGAGTTTTATTTCTCAAAACTTGCCAGAGGTTTGTCTTATTATTTTAAAGAACTACTTTGATATTTGTGTTTATTATCAAGTTTATTTTCCTTGTTTGTGTATATCATCTTTCATTAGTGTTTGATATTAAATTGGTTGTTTCCTTTTTCCTATATTTTTGGTTAGTATTATTCTTTATCTAGCTTCATGAACTAAATATGTAATTTATTAAATTTTAGTGTTTCATGCATTATCAATAAATTCTAATGAGTGCATTTAAGGCTATAAATGTTCTCTGAATGTTGTTATTTACATGCATCCAAAAGTATTCTTATGTCATGATAACATAGTCTTCCATACTCACATATTTGGATATTTTATTTTTTATTTCCTCTTTATTCATGAGTTATTTAAAAGGATAATGGTGTTGTCAATTTACTTATCTATCTACTTATTTACTTATCAATCAATAAATTGATAAGTAAGGGATAGATATCTATCTATCCCTTATCTGTAATCCATCCATCTACCTTAGTACCAGGTTTACTGTCCATTATGGTGCAAGAATATGACTTATATGTTTCCATCTGGGGAAACTGAGGAATTTTTGGTGCCCCAGTACATCATCAGCTTTTGAAAATGTATCGTGAACATTTGAAAAGGATATATTTTGTGTAGTTTCATTACAAAGCTCTTTCTATTTATGTATATCTAAATATCTATTATTTATCTCTCTATCATGTAACTGTGGTAAACCCAAGTTCCTGTAACAAAGATAATCTGAAACATCATGACTTAAGGAAAATAGTCATTAATATCTCTTTCATACAGTAGTCTTAATTGATGAAGCCCCAGGTTGGACAAAGCTTTGTTTCAGCTGGCCATTCTGGTACTCACAAACCTTCCATGCTTCAAAAGAAAGGCCGATATTCAATATGTTAGAGTTTGGAGTCAGGAAAGCTTTATTGACTAAGAAAGCCCAGCTGAAGAAGATGGGTGTGCCTTATGGCTTTTGTAAATCTATTTTAAGGGAGTCTGGGCTTTAGGTATCTTTTATGTCCAGGCATTGGAGGAGGGGCAAGGCAAGAAGTGGGTGAGAGCCATAGACAGCTAGACAGCTAGGCACCTGAAAAAGGATCCAAGGAAGAGCACAAAATTTCTAAATTCTTTTGTTCCCAATAGGTTTGTTGATCCCCACTAATCTGAGTCTGGTTCTGGAGACTCCTGTAATCTTCAAAAAACAGTCATTACTTTATGCATATTTCCCTGCATCTCCAGGGAAAGGTGCCCTCTGATTAGGATCTGCTCAAGCCTCAAGCAGAATTCCTCTAGTTAATTAACATATATGAGGTAGCAGCTATTAGACTGAAGGCCATGGAAGAAATACAGGCTAGAATTAAGGTAGAAAGAATGAGTATTTCACTGTTACAGGATTACTTTTCCCTACCTTTTGAATTTAGGTGTTGCCATGTGATTTGCTTTGCCTAAGAAATGTGAACCAAAGTTATATGTTTCACTCAAAGACAAGTTTTAAGACCCAATGTGCAATCATGTAATTAGGTACTGTGATGAACTCTCCACCACTGTGTGTCCCTGAGTGATTATAATGAACAAAGTCCTGTGTTGACCTGCAGTGGACATATAGTTTCAAAAGGAAATAAACCTTTTTGGGTTATGATCTGTGGTTGCAGGTGCTTTACTACCACACATAACAGAGGCTAGCCTGACCAGTGCAATTTGGTCTTTTGTCTTCTCTTCAATATACTCTCTCATTTTTGCTGCACTGTCTCTTGGCTAGTCTACCCATTCTGACTATAGGTAAGCATGATTATCCGTAATGGCAGTCAGGAACATGTTAAGTGATCAAGAAAGAAAAGTGCCACAATGATTATTTATCCAAGGCACTCCACAAAACTAGGAGGAGAATGATATCTCCTAAGATCTCCCATATCTCCTTTTTTCCATCTCTGGGATTTCCTCCTATGTAGCAAAGCAATTGGTAAAACACATGAAGCAATGCAATATTGGTGTACAAACATCTGATCTATTTATACTCACAAAACCTTAAGTAAGATGTAAAAAAAGTCCAGAGTTTGCAAGCTAAATTTTTAATATCCTTATTTATTAATATTATCCTGAATGAACATACAAGATTTCTGTGGCAGAGTAGATTAATCCTTACTTACTCTCAAGTAAATAACTTTGTAGTTTTCCTATGCCCCAATTTCTTACACTTGGGATAATGAAATGAGAGTTGGATTTCACCCTACACAAACAGAATTTATATTGCCTGTAAGAAATGCAGAAGATGTAAATCTGGGCAATTATATAGAAGAGAGAGAGTACTGTCTCTGTTTAAAGGAGGGAGAAAATCCTTTCTTGGGAAGAATCTGGTGTTCTTACTATAACGTTCTGTAATGTAAATAAATCTCACTAGGGGAAAGACAAGACCATTGTCTACAGTTTTACAATCTAGAAATGAAATAACACATACCTCTGATGATAAATCCCTCTGGAGTTCTTTCACTATCTATACAGCGGTAAATTATCTTACAAAGCTGCCCTTTTATCCCAGGTTCTAAGTCTCAGTAATATTTACTAAGCAAGCCCTAACTGTAGAAACAGGAACTATTTCTCTATAGGTTCACACAGGCCCAGTAAAATACTTTATATTTAGCTCCAGAATATACATATGTTATTTTATCCTCTCTCTACTGCACCATTTCCTCCAAACCTCTTGCTGTGACCTTCCTCTAAGGGGAAGCTATACAGATCATACAATTTTTCTTCCCCTCTTGTTATTTTACTTACACATGGCTCTTCTCACTGTGATATAATTCACATAAAGAATGAACCTAAAATCAGAACACCTGGCTGTGATAAGTCTTGCATAGACACTCAAGCTGAAGTCCAGCTGTGTTTTTGGCTTGTCTTGGTCACTGGAATAAGAACACATTGCAGCCTTCTTATCTGTCTCTCTAGATCTTTCTTGATCTGTCCATTTAAACCATTCTAGTTTCATTAACCAAACCGTACCAATTTTTCTCCTCAAAAGATATATTTCCCTCAAATCAACACTGTCTAATTAGGTGGACAATTTCTCTATTAAGACAAATATTTCTCTAATTGAAGGAAATTTATTTCACTATTATTATTTATATTATAATATTTTTATTTCACTATTAATATTTATATTATATTAAATATTATATTATTTAGTTCACTGTTATTTAATTTTCTCCATTCTTTCTGTTTCTTCCTTCTGATTCATTATTAGATAGGCATTTGTCCCCCAAGTCTCCTAACTTTTGGGCCATAATCTTCTTATCCTTTTCTTTGGCATTAGATCTGGGGAGAATGCCACCAATTAATCTTCCAATTTAATAATTTATGATACATATATTATCTTTCTGTTATTTAATCATTCTACTGAGATTTTTGACAATAATGATTATTAGTTCAAAATAACTGGTTTCTCTGATTAATTATTTTTCAAAACTGACTGCTCTTGTTTAATGGATGTGTTGCCCTCTTAAGTTTTCAGAGAATAATGATGACATTTATTTTCAACTTCTCTTTATTTTCTTTATTAACTGTTTCTTCAGGTTTTATTTCTTTTTATGCACTTGGTGTCTTGCATTCATGTGATTGGTTTTCTTTAAATATTTGGTGATCCTTCTTTGTCTGTTTATATAAATAAGGATCTGACTGTGGTTCTCAACCTTGTTTGCTCCCTAGAATTGCCTTGGGAGCTTTAAAAAATACTGATGTACAGACTATACCATAGGTCAATTAAGTAAAACCATCTGGAGGTGGTACCCAAGCACTTGTTCACCCTTTCAGTTCATATCCTCCCAAAGGTAACCACTATTCAGTGTCAGTATTTAAAGCTATAGAAGTATTTACAATATGCAGCCAACATAGAGAATCACTGATCTGGAATGATTAATATTAATAGCTGTGTGTATTACCACAGAATAAGTAAAATTTCCTATTCTCTGTGCACTAAGGATTCTGATTCCAGCATCCTATGCTGGGGTTGACAGCAAGCATTGCAGCAGCTCTATATCCTGTGTGCACCTTGAACATAATAGTGGAACTCTCCCACAACAGTTTTAACTGAAGAAAATAGCACAATCAGTTGCTTTAAGAGCAGATTACCAATGAAGCTGCTCCCTCATTATTAATTACTCTGAAGAATCTCTCTGATCTTTTCCCACACTCACATATAGCTGCCTCTAATCTTTAGGTCTTCCTGAGTTTAAAGATCTCTTTTTCACCTATATGAAATTTTAGTTTACTTAGTTCTGTTAAGATCCACCATTCATTTTACCCTATTTGAATTCTAGCTTCCCAAATGTTTTCATGTTCTAAATTATTGATGGTACTCTTCAATGTTTTATAGTGCTGCTATGGTATTATTCTTATTTTTACATTACTTTCACAGCTTCAATAAGATTTTGGGAGGGAAGAGAGGTAAACATGAGTAATTAATCTGATATCTTGAAAGAGAATTCCCCTAACACATTTTAGCAGGTGTTTTATGGACATATAAAGCTGGAGAGACTCTGACCATCCTTTCACTCATTCAAATCTATTTTCAGTGACTACAGGTTTCTTCAAGAAGCCTAAGGGGAATAGTTTTTGTCACCATATAATTCTGGATGACAGAATTATATGTGTTAGTAGAGGAGCCCAAGGGGAGGAAGGACATGAATGAATCAGACTCTAATGGGTGGTATGTCATATTCTGTCCCTCCCTCACCCTCTTCCTTTAGGAAGGGACAGAAATAAGGTCATTATATATCATTTACTATTCATTTGATTTCAAATAAAAGAAAAATCCAATTAAGCTAGTTCAAATGAAAAGGAAGCTAATTGAATTACATAATGCTGAGGTAGGGTGGGCTTTAGAGCTGGTTAATCCTTTGGCTTACTGTTGTCATCAGTGGCTCAAGTTCTTTCCTCTCTTCTGTCCATAGGCTTCATCCCATTGCACTTCCTCTTGGATTATAGGACAGGTTACATAATCAAATTATGTTCCTTGCTTTTTTTACTTATGTTCAGAAGAAGGGAGAACATAACTGGTGAAAATTTTGTCAAAAGAATGTATAAGAACTCTCCTGAAATCCCTTAGCCAATTTTTTATTTCTTATTTCCATTTCTGAACTAATTAAGGGCATAAAGGGATGAATTACATCAGACTAATCAAGTGTCTCTCAGGTGCTTAAAACACATCAGGTTCACCCAAGGCACATGTGATAAATGTGGAAGGAATGTATGGATAAACCAAATTTAGGTTGTTGTTAGGAAGGAAGAAAGGAGCATTGCATGTTGAGCTTTATTTATTGAGCAGACATTTTCAGGTGGTGGCAGTTTGAAAGCTATAAGGAAAGAGAAATGTGATTGTTTGGTTCAGAGGCTAGGAGAAAGGTTGTTTGTGCATGTTGCTTTACCACTTTGTGCCTCTGTTTCCTCATCAGAAAAATGGGGATAAAATAATATCTACTTTATAGAATTGTGTGGGGGTTATGTTGATTCATCAAATGTATTTGAGCATTTACTAGGCATTGAGTAATAGCCTAGCAGAAACTATTGTGGTGAACAATGCAGATTAAGTCCCTACCCTGAGAAAGCTTACTGTTTAGTGCATGTGGGGTATGGTGGTATGTGAGTATATGCAGTGAGGAGGCAGAGAAACATGGACAAAAACTTTAAAATGTGATGTCCTCTCTCTGAGCAGGCCCCTCTTGCCTCTCTGTTTTACGGGCCATCCCTCATTCAGGATACAGTGAAACTTTAATGACTGGCTCCCTGCCAAGCAGCAAGGGACCTGGTCCTCAGGAGAAAAGCAGGGATTGTCCAGCTGTGCCAATGCCTGGGTGGGCTCATCTACACAATTTGGGGAGAGATGGGCAAGCCTATGGTGACTGCTCACCTAAGCCAAGGGCTCTCATCCAAGTTTTACCAGCAATGGAACTGTTATTTCTGTCTCCACCCACCTGACTCAGATGTCTGCCTCTTCAGTTCAGAACTCCATAATGGAAGAGAGGTGCTGTAGATTGGGCCCCTGAAGTCCCACCTCTGAAGCCAGTACTGTGATCATTATCATGACCATTATTTACCTGGTGCCCAAGGATGGCACACCCACCTGGGCATTTCCCATCAGGAACGAGGTAGCTGTCTTGGCCTGGCCCATCTAGGGTTTGGCTTGGACCTCGTTTAGTTTTGGCTATTCCAGTTGTGACCTGGGACCACTGGCAGCAGCATCACTTGGGGGCTTGTTGAAAGTGCAGCATCTCAAGGCTGTCCCAGACCCTCTCAGTCAGAATCTGCATTTAAACAAGATTCCCAGAGGATCCACTAACACATTATAGAGTGAGGCACACTACCTTTACACACTTGCTTTCAGTCTGTGTGGAGGCAAGAGCAGTTTAAGTGGGAAGTGAGGTTTTCATAGGTATTACTAGGCTTTTCTCTGCTGAATCTTCATGTGCACCTTTAGTGTTGTATTTATTATCTTTGTGTTCTGCAGTTACTGTAACAGAAAAAAAAATTATATAACTTAGTATTATCATTTCCACCTACTAGTGGAGTTATTTTTGTTTTGTGTTTTCAATCCATAGCAATAACATTTATTCCTGAAAATTCTGTTGTAATTATTTATGTCTATAACCCTTACCAAAAGTGATATCAGAATAATAGGATGTCAATAAAGAGATGACCGTCCTACTGTGAAATGCAGTCCTTGTATTCCAGATTTGAAGAGCCCAGGGCCCCATCGCAAAGATTTGGAGTGTGTTAAAGGCTTTCTCAGAACAGGAGGCCCCACCTTCTTATAGAATGAGACCTATGGAGGGACAGCTCCATCCTCAGGTTCATCTAACAGGAACCAAAAGAGCAAACACCCCTAAGCCCTGAGATTTAGCCAGGCCAAGCGGTGTGCAGGTACAGAGAGCAGGAGTTTCCAAGATGGCACAGTGGGTGTCTCTATCTTTTTCCAGAGTCTAGCCTGCATATACTTAGACTCATCAGTGTCATCATGGCAGGCTTTGAGGAAGGTCTTGGAATAGGGTTCAAACTATAATGACCAGTTCCAAGGCTAATGTGGGATGAACCCTTGGGGATTTAACCTACTTTTTTAGGATGACTGTGTGATTTTTCTGAAAGCCCCTGTCTCTACCCTGTGGAGCCTAAACATGCTTTATAAACATAGTTCTAAACATGGTTCCGAAACAAAAATCATTCCAATTGCATGTATCATTTTTCTAGGAAGACTCAGAATCCTTTAGATTATTGATTCATTTATTTATTCATTCATTCACTCATGATCTTACTCTGTGTCAGGTCCAAGCCTGGAAACTGAATATGTAATAATGGTTTGAATTATTTGGTTATCAGTGCTGGTAACCTAGCTGTCTCCAATAGCACGGTGAACTCAGAATCAGAATATGTTGGAATCATAATCTTGAGTCATGGCATAGGGAATAGGGGAGGGACTGTTTATGCCTCTACTTCCCAGGTCCATGCAATTGCCAGGCACAGAATAGTTGCTGTTTCTCCATCTCTGGGAGGAGTGGGGCAGAGAGATACACAGAGACAGAGAAATATAACCCTTAAATGGAGGCAAGGAAGTAGCAAGGAAAGGAGGAAAGGGTCATCCTTTTTTACCTTTTTCACTTTCACTGCCAGCCCTCCAAACCTCTCCCTGCAACACTGAATTTTTCTTCCCGTCCACCCACATTCTTGAGGGATTGAAAACTAACTTAAACTCACTTTAAAGATGTCTCCAGTGAGAGAAATTCCAGCAGCTAAAGGATTGTAGGAATGGGGATATCTCCATTTAAGATCTTATATGTGAGCCCTTGGGGCAGCTCCTGAACTCTGGCTTCTGGGCAGGATGCTGACTTCTCAAGGAATCATTTAGGACTTCAGATTCCCCCTTTACACCAGACCCAGGGACTAACAAGAGACAGTCCTTGGCAGCAGTGTCTCAGCAGGGCCTCCCTGAAATCTTGGTACAGGAAGAACCCTGAGTTTGTCACCTTGTATCACCTGGGAAAGTGAAACACTTCTTTCCACATTAGACAAAGGTATTCCCTTGGAAAAGAGAACTGATTCTGCTGCCATAGGTACCAGCTTTTATCCATAGCGTTGCCTCATCACCCTGGTTACCAGAAAAACATTAAATTTAAGCCAGTAACTGCTTCATTTTATGGCAACCACTCAATTTATTATAATTATTTATATCTGAAAACTTTTGTATAGTATAACTAATATAAACACATATTCACAATTTTGTGCAGAATTAATTTTTAAATTGTCTCATATAGAGTGTGCAAATGAGCAAATCAAACCAAGGCTACTGCATTAATGTGTTTTTTGTTTGTTTGTTTGTGTTTTGATTTTTTGTCATCAGCCTGTGTGGATCTCATGCTTCCATAGCTAGCAGAAGTTTCCCTGTTTCCCTGGGAGGTTCAAGTTAGGAAAAGTGCACTCAGAACCAGTGGTAAAAGGTGTAATTTGGAACCAAGAAAGAAGAGTGGTATAGCCTTGTCCAGAGGCTAGGTGGAAACATATTGCAAACACCTACTGTAGTCACTAAGAGAGAACTGTGCGGAGGACATGGGCCATGGACATTGCATAATCACAGCTTCTAGCCTAGCCTACTCTGTGGGCCTTCTTTACAATCTCCAGAACATGTGGATGTCAGGAGATATGCACACAGACACAAACCCTCAGCTAGGCCCTGGAACAGTAGTGCTTTCCACATCTCCCAAGCCAACCAACCAAGCTCAACGTGCCTCACAAAGTCAGCAAATCCCAAGAGGTAACAAAGCTTTTTCTAACTACAAATGCTAGATAAATGAGATGGAGTTTTGTCCAGTCTATGAGGCCTTAAGTATATCATGTGACCTCCCTGAACCTCAGTTTTATAATCTGTAAAATGTAGACAATGACGGTATCCACACCAAAGGGTTGTTGTCAGTGCTTGGCACAGCAACTGGCACCTGCAAAGCTCTCAGTGAAGGATAACTCTCAGTGTTAGCTTTGTTACTACTATCCCTTACTGCTCACGCATTACTTAATTTGGTCTCATGATCCTCTGTAAATCTTTTGTCCTCTCCCAAATTGTTCTGGGTTAGGATTTTGGGAAAAGGGTCCCTGTCATATTCATTTATTTATCCAACAGTCATTTCTTGAGACTTTTACTATGCTCTAGGCACTGTTGATATCTGTGAAAGTAGAGAGGGAGAAGGGTGAAAAGAAGGAAACTCATATGCCTACTACATGTCAAGTGTTTAATACATATTATCTGCTATTACAACACCAGTATCTCTCCTCCCACAAGAGCAGATTTATTGGAAAAGAAAGTAATTTTGTTCCCAGAGAAAAACCAAGATGAAATTGTAAAAATCCAAAATAAGAAAGTCACAAATTACCAACACCTTGGAAAGCATATAATTGCATTGACAAATGTGATAATATCTTACACTTTGTTCAGATCTGATGACAGCAAAAAAAGATAAACCTAAACATGGCAGTCAGTATTTACCTGCTGGGATCTGGAACTCTGGGACTTCAGGAACACTGGATTTCCCTCCTGCTAATGCTTATGCTACTACTATTTACACCTAAAATGTACAACACACATTGCCTTTATATAAACAATAAAAAATATTTAAGACTTTCTTGTAGACAGACACAACCAACTTCAATAAATTTAACTAGAATCTTGGCCATCAGGCCCAGAAGAGCCCTTAAAACACACATAGTTCAAGATCCTCATTATATAGGGGAGTACGTATTTGAGACTCAGAAGTGTAGAGGGCCTATCCAAAGTCAGTAACAATATTTTTTCTTTTATTTCTCCCCAGTTTTATTGAGTGAGATATAATTGACATACATCATTGTATAAGATTAAGGTGTACAACACAGAGGTTTGACTTACATACTTTGTGAAGTGATGACTGCAAGAAGTTTAGTTAGCATCATATATATATATATATATATATCACATACACATGTATATATACATGCACACACAATAAAAAGAAAAATCAAAATAAACTATATTTTGTGATGAGAACTCTTAGGATTTACTCTTAATATCTTTCATTTATATATTATAGCAGAATTAACTATACTCATCATGTACATTACACTCCTAGTATTTATTTAACTTATAACTAAAGTTTCTACCTTTTGACCACCTACCTGCTTCTGGTAACCACAAATCTGATTACTAGTTTTATAATTTTGTTTTTTCCTGATTATACATATATGTGAGATCAAAATGCCTTCAAGGTCCACAAGGTCCATCCATATTGTCACAAATGGCAGGAATTTCTCATTTTTATGGCTGAATAATATTCCATTATATATAACCATTTCTTATTGATTAATCCAATAATGGACACTTAGGTCATTTCCATCTCTTGGCTATTGTGAATAATGTGCTGTGAACATGAGGGTGCAGATTTTTTTTTCAAATTAGTGTTTTCATTTCTTCTTGATATAATCCTAGAAATGAAATTGTTGGGTTGTATGGTAGTTCTATTTTTAATTTTTTGAGGATCCTCCATACTGTTCTATAGTGGTTGTACCAATTTACATATTTACCAACAGTATACAAGGATTTCCTTTTCTCACCAGCATTTGTTATCTCTTGCTTTTTAAATTTTTAAAATATGTTTTATGTTTCAATCACAGTTGATGTTCAATATTATATTAGTTTCAGGTGTACAACCCAGTGATTAGAAATTTGTGTAACTTACCAAGTGATCCGCCCCATAAATCTACTACCCATCTGACACTATACATAGTTATTACAAATGCATAATATTGACTACATTCCTTATGTTGTACTTTACATTCCCGTGATTATTCTATAACTACCAATTTGTACTTCTTAAACCCTTCATTCTTCACCCATTCCCCCTCCCACCTGGCAACAATAAAAATATTCTCTGTGTCTATGAGTCTGTTTCTCTTCTGCTTGTTTGTTTATCTTATATATTCCATATATAAATGAAATCATTTGGCATTTGTCTGCCTGGCTTATTTCACTCAACACAATACTTTCTAGGCTCTTCCATGTTGTTGCAGATGGCGAATTTCCATTCTTTTTTATGGCTGAGTCATATTCTATCATGTATATTCACCACTTCTTCTTTATCCATTCATCTATTGATGGACATCTAGGTTGCTCCATATTTTGGCTATTGTAACTAATGCTTCAATGAATATATGAATGTATGAAGTCTGTCCAGACATATAATATGAAAAATAGAGACATTTATTGAAGAAGATACAAGATACAAGAAACATTATACATAGGACAATGATGCCTCAGTCCCCTTCAAAGTAGGCACCTTGGGGCCTCACATAGTTCTCCCAATTGCCATCAGCTGCCCCATCATACTTTCCTGAATCTCACTGCTGGTCTGAAACTTCTTCCTTTTCAAAGGTGATTTTAGTTTGGGGAAAACCTAGAAGTTTCAGAGCACCAAATCTGGATTGTAGGTGGGCTGAGTCACCTGGGTGATTTGATGTTTTGCAAAAACAAACAAACAAAAAAAACTCCACACAAGATGTGATGCATAAGCAGGTGTGTTGTGATGAAGCTGAAAATCTCCAGTTACCCATAGCTGTGGCCTTCTGAATAATCCAAATAATTTCTGCTGAGAAATGTTCGAGCTTCATACAAAATTTGATGCAGATTAGTTCTGCTCCCTCCGTCATTTTTAATGTGACAACCACACAATATGCATGCTCACTCAACAGTGTCTACCACCCCCACTGACGAGTAAAGTTATTATTGTTCATGCATGCATAGTCCAGTCCACTCTCCTTGGCTGCCAAGTTACATCAACGTTACACAAATCATTCTCATTATGTTAACAATGGCTGGACTTTTTCCAGACAGACCTTGTATAAGTGTTTTCGATTTAGTGTTTTGGGTTTCTTCAAATAAATACCAAGAAGTTGAATTACTGGGTCCTTTGTCATCTCTTGTGATAGTCTTTGTTTTAAAAGTCTATTTGACCTGGTGTAAGTATCGCTACCACACCTTTTTTCTTTGTTTGTTTTCATTTTCATAAAGTATCTATTCCATCCCTTTACTTTCTGAGTATGTCTTTCAATCTGAAGACTCTTGTAGATAGTTGTTTTGTTATCCATTCAACCACAACATGTCTTGATTGAAGGATTTATCCATTTGTATTTAAAGTAATTGTTGATAGATGTGTATGTATTGCCATTTTATTATTCAAATTTTCCTCCCCTCCCTCTCTTCTTTCCTCTACACCTCCTCCTCCCTTGCCCCTTCTCCCCTTCCTTGATGTTGTTGTTCTTCTTCCTTTCTTCTTCTTCTTCTTCAAAATTACCCTTTAACATTTCTCATAATACTGGTTTGGTGGTGATAAACTCCTTTAGGGTTTTCTTGTATAGGAAGCTCTTTATCTTTCCTTCAATTCTAAGTGGTAGCTTTGCTGGGTGGAGTCATCTTGGTTGTAGGTCCTTGCTTTTCATCACTTTAAATATTTTGTGCCAATCCCTCTGGCCTGCAATGTTCCTGTTGAGAAATCAGCTGACAGTTTTATGGGAGCACCCTTGTAAGTAGCTAACTGCTTTTCTCTTGCTGCTTTTAAGATTCTCTCTTTTTCTCTAACCTTTTGCATTTTAATTGTGTTGTGTCATGGTGTGGACCTCTTTGGGTTCATCTTGTCTGGGACTCTGTGCTTCCTGAACTTGTATGTATATTTCCTACACCGGGTTAGGAAAGTTATCCATCATTATTTTTTCAAAGAGTTTAAATTTCTTGCACCCTCTCTTCTCTTTATGGCATCCCCATAATGTGAATGTTGATATGCTTTAAGTTGTCCCAGAGGCCTCTTAAACTGTCTTCATTTTTTGTATTCTTTTTTTCTATTCTGATTGTGTGTTTTTTACTTCCTTGTCTTCCAAATCACTGATTTAACACTGCTTAATCTGCTCTGCTATTGAAACTCTGTAATGTATTCTTCATTTAATTTATTGCAGCCTTCATTTCTGACTGATTCTTCTTCATGTTTTGTATCTCAGTTTTTAAGTTTCCTCTCACTTTGTTGAAGTTCCCACTAAGTTCATGTACTTTTCCCATAAGTTCCTTGAGTATCCTTATACCAGTGTTTTGAACTATGTATCTAATAGATTGTTTGTCTCCGTTTTAGTTCTTTTTCTGGAGATGTGTTCTGTTCTTTAATTTAGAACCTTTTCTTTTTCTCTGCTCATTTTAGCTTCCCCCTGTGTTTGTTTCAATGTACTAGGTAGAGCTGCTACATCTTCCATTCTTGATAGAGTGGTCTCATGTAGTAGGCATCTTATATGGCCCATGGCACAGCCAGTCCAATCACCTGAGCTGGGTGCTCCAGATGCACCTCCTCTCGTAGGCTGTGTGCATTTTCCTGTTGTAGTTGAGCCTTAATTTCTGTTGGGAAGTGAATGGGAGGAATCTAACCCCAGGACAATCAGTTGTGAGGACCACCTATGACTATACAGGTCTGGTCCCATGAAGCAGGACTCACTTCAGTGAGTCACTTCTAGAGGTGGTTGGATTATAATCTGGTGCTATCTGAAGATATCCACTTTGTGCTTTGGTTCTGGGATTTCCCAGGAGGTGCAGACCAATATCAGCTACCACCTGTGCCCTGTCTGGGGCCACCTGACAGCTACAAAGCAACTTGCAGATGGCTTCTACTTGTGCTGGGCTTGAAGATGCCCAGGAACAACCAAACTGTGAAAGAAGGTCAGCTACCGCTAAAGCTGGGCTAGAGGCCACTTAGTAGGAGGTATGGTGCATCCCAAAGCCACATGCTGCTTACTTGACAGGTTTTTAAAGAAGTCTGTTGCATAATCTCTTTGTATGTAAAAGCCACGGAAAATGACTTGGGTCAGCCTGCAAGTTGGGTTGGGTGGAGTCTCAGGGTATCACTACACCTGGGTGATCAGTGTTAGCAAGTTGGTTGAGACTCAGATATAGTACCTACCTACCAGCTCTATGGGTGGAGGGCTCAGCAAAAGAAGAACGAATGGCCTCTGCCTGCACTTCTCTTTGGGAGAAAGCTGTTCCATCCAACATTTGCCCTGATGACAGGCAATTCATTGCCTGCCAGTATGTCCCTGACCCCTTTCCAGATACTGCCCTGGAGTTCCAAACAAGTGAGTCCAAGTAAGACTGTGTGGGGGCCTTTTAAGAGGAAAGCCTGGGGTTCCAGGAGCCCTCTATCTAACTCATATGCAAGCTTTCCTGGTATTGACAGCAAGAAGTTATGGGTACTTCTCTTCCTGATGCTGGAACACTGGGCTGGGGAGCCTGGTGTGGGTCTGGGAACACTTAACTCTCAGGGAAGGAGTTCTACAGCTGAGATAGTACTGTCAACTTTTTCATTGTTGTTCAATTACAGTTGTCCCCATTTTCCCCCTTTGCTCTCCCCTATCCCACCCAGCCCCCATTCCAACAGTCAATGTCCAACCTATTGTCCATGCCCATAGGTAATTTATACTTGGTCTTTAACTAGACCCTTCCCCTTCTTTCCTACCTTATCCCTATACTCCGTCCCCTCTAGTCCCTGTCAGTTTGTTCCTTGTTCCCAAAGCTCTGGCTCTATTTTCCTTGTTTGTTTTGTTCATTAGGGTTCTGTTAGAGGTGTTATCATGCGGCATTTGTCTTTCACTACCTGGCTTACTTCACTTAGCATAATACTCTTGTTAAATCCATACTGTTGTGAAAGGTGAGAGTCCCTTCTTACTTCCTGATGTGTAGTATTTCATTGTGTAAATGTACCACAGTTTTTTGATCCACTCATTTAATGAAGGGTACTTAGGCTGTTTACAGGTCTTGGCTATTGTAAATTATACTGCTATGAACATACGGTTGCATAGGTTCTTTTGAATTGGTGTTTCAGGAATCAAAGTATAATCCCAGCAGTGGAGGCATTAGGTCAAAAGGCAGTACCATTTTTAGTTTTTGAGAAAATTCCATACTGTTTTCTACAATGGCTGCACCAGTCTGCATTCCCAATGACAGTGAACTAGTACTCCCTTTTCTCCACATCCTCGCCAGCACTTGTTGTTTGTTGATTCGTTTATGATGGCCATTCTGCCTGGTGTGAAGTAGTATCTCATTGTGGTTTTAATTTGCACCTCTCTGATGGCTAGCAATGCTGAGCATCCTTTCATATGTCTTTGGGCCCTGTGTATGTTCTCCTTGGAGAAGTGTCTCCAGTTCCTTTGTCCATTTTTTAATTGGATTCTTTGCCTTCCTACCATTGAGTTGTATGGGTTTTTACATATTTTTGAGATCAAACCCTTGTCCGAAGTATGGTTGGCAAATAGGTTTTCCCATTTAGTTGGTACTGTTTTGATTTTACTGATGTTTTCTTTAATCCTACAGAAGCTTTTAAATTTGATATATCTGCATTTGTTTATTTTTTCCTTATTTTCACCTACCCTAGGGTGAAAATATTTCCTTTTATTCATTTTGAGTTTATTCTGGTGTATGGTGTAAGTCGGTGGTCTAGTTTCATTTTTTTGTATGTACAAGTCCAGATCTCCCAACACCATTTGTTGAAGAGGCTATTTTTACTCCATTTTATGCGTCTTCCCCCTTTGTCAAATATTAATTGACCATAGAGACATGGGTTAATTTCTGGGATCTTTATTCTGTTCCATAGATCTATGTTTCTGTTCTTATGCAAATACCACACTGTTTTGATTTCAGTGGCCTGGTTGTATAGTTTGATATCAGGTAATGTGATCCCTCCTACTTTCTTCTCTCTCAAGATTGTTGAAGCAATTAAGGGTAACTTATTCATTCCACATAAATTTTTAAAATATTTCTTCTATATCTGTGAAATATGTCATTGATATTTCAATAGGAATTGTGTTGAATCTATGGATTGCCCTGGGTAGTGTGGACATTTTAATGATGTTGATTCTTCAAATCTATGGATTTGAAGAATCCATATACCAAACACGGTATATGCTTTCACTTGTGTGTCTTCCTTAATTTGGTTCTTCAGTGTTGAGTAGCTTTCCAAGTACAGGTCTTTTACCTTCCTGATTAAGTTTATTCCTAGGTACTTTATTTTCCTTGTTGCTATATTAAATGAGATTTCTTTCCTAGTTTCTCTTTCTGATATTTCATTGTTGGTGTACAAAAATACATTTGGTATCTTTTTTATAATATATTCTTTTTTAAAGATTTTTATTTATTTTTTTAGACAGAAGGGAATGGAGGAAGAAAGAGAGGGAGAGAAACATCAATGTGTAGTTTCCTCTTGCACACATGACTTCTTAATATTGACTTTGTATAATGCTATTTGCCAAATACACTTATTAGGTAGAGTTTTTTCTGTGGGTTTTTTTTTTTTGAGCCAATAGGGGTTTCTGTGTACACTATCATGTCACCTGCAAATAATGTCAGTTTTACATCCTCCTTTGCAATTTGAATGCCTTTTATTTCTTTTTCTTGTCTGATCACTGTGACTAGAATTTCTAATACTATGTTGAATAAAAGTGGTGAAAGCAGACATCCATGTTTTATTCCTGATCTTAGGGGGAAAGCTTTTTGTTTTTTCCCCATTGAGTATGATGTTGGATGTAGGTTTCTCATATATGGACTTTCTTACATTGATGTATGCTTCCCCTATGCCCACTTTGGAAGCATTTATATCATAAACGGGTGCTGTAATTTATCAAATGCTTTTTCAGCATCTATAGATATGATCATGTGATTTTTGTCTTTCATTTTGTGTACATGGTATATTACATTTATTAATTTGTGAATATTATAGCATCCTTGCATCCAGGGATTGAATCCCACTTGATATTGGTGTATGGTCTTTTAAATTTACTGTTGGATGCATTCACTGATATTTAGTTGAGGATTTTAGCATCTATATTCATTAGCAATATTGCCCTGCACTTTTCATTATTTTTTGTGTCTTTACCTAGTTTTGGAATTAGGATAATCCTGGTCTTCTAAAAAGAGTTTAATTTTCCCTCTTCTTGAATTTTGGAAGAGTTGGAGATGGATAGGAGCTAGCTCTTCCCTAAACGTTTGGTAAAATTCTCCTGTGAAGCCATCTTCTCCAGGGCTTTTGTATGCCAGAGTTTTTTGATTGCTGCTTCAATTTCACTAGTTGTTTTCAGTCTATTCAGGCTTTCTGCTTCTTTGTGATTCAGTTTTGGGAGGCTACATGTTTCTAGAAAATTGTCCATTTCACCCAGGTTGTCAAATTTCCTGGCATATAGTTGTTCACAGTAATTTCTGACAATCCTTTGTATTTCTGTGGTATCGGTTGTAATTCTCCTCTTTTTTTCTGATTTTATTTGGGCACTCCCTTTTTTTCTAGATGACTCTGATTAAAGGTTTGTTGATTTTGTTTATCTTTGCAAAGAACCAGATCCTGCACTTATTGAATCTTTGAATTGTTCTTTTAGTCTCTATGTCATCTAATTCTGCTCTGATCTTGATTATTTCCTTCGTTCTACTCACTCCTGGCTTTGCTTATTGTTGTTCCTCTAGTTCTTGTAGGTGCAGTGTTAGGTTGTTCATTCGTTTATGTTTCTGTTAAGTTGTTTATTTGTTATTGATATGAACTTTCTTCTCAGGACTGCCTTCGCTGTGTCCCATAGGTTTTGAACTGCTGTGCATTAATTTTCATTTGTTTCCAGAAACTTTTTTACTTCTTCCTTGATCTTATTTTACCCATTCATTATTTCATAGCATGTCATTCAGTCTCCATGTATTTGAATGTTTTTGAGTTTTTCCATGAGTTTGGTATCTAGTTTCAGGCCATTGTGATCCGAGAATAAGCACAATATGACCTCAGTTTTCTTGAGTTTGTTGAGGCTTGTTTTGGAACCCACCATGTGGTCTACTTTTGAAATTTTGCCATGTGAATTTGAAAAGAATGCATATTTGCTTCTTTGGGGTGAAAGGTTCTGTATATATCAATTAAGTCCATTTGATCTAGAGTGTTGTTCAATGCCACAATATCCTTGTTGATTCTTTGCTTGGAAGATCTATCCATTGTTGACAATGGGATGTTAAAATGCCCTACTATGAGGGTGTTGCTGTCAACATCTTTCTTGAAGTCGTCTTAGATTTTTCTTATATATTTTGTGCTCCTATATTGGGCACATATATGTTTACAAGGATTATATCTTCTTGATGGATTGTTCCCTTAAGTATTATATAGTTCCCTCCTTTGCTTTTTATGGCCTTTGTGAGAAATCTGTTTTGTCTGATATAAGCATTCCTACCTCAGCTTTTTTCCCCTGTCTATTTGCTTGGAATATTTTTTTTTCCATTCCTTCAGTTTCAGCCTGTGCTGATCTTCTGTTCTGGGGTGAGTGTCTTGTAGACAGCATATATATGGGTCATGTTTTCTTATCAATTTATCTACCCTATTTCTTTTGGTTGGCTCATTTAATCCATTTACATTTAAGGTTATTATTGATAGGTACTTATTCATTGCTATTTTTTCCATGTGTTCTTGTCTGTCTCTCTCTCTCACTCTCCCTCTCTCTCTCTCTCCCTTCCCTCTCTTTCTTCATGTTCTTAAACAGTCCCTTTAGAATCTCTTGCAAAGCTTGTTTGATGGAGATGTGTTCCTTTAGCTTTTTTGTTGTTGTGGTTGTTGTCTAGTGGCTTATTTCACCTTCCATTTTAAATGAGAGTCTTGCCGGGTAGTGTTATCTTGGTTGCAGGACTTTGTTTTTCATTATTTGGAATATTTCTTGCCATTCTCTTCTGGCTTCTAGTGATTCTGTTGAGTAATCAGCTGATAACTTTATCTTGGCTCCCTTGTATATTACTAGCCCTTTCTCCTTTGCTGCCTTTAATGTTCTCTCATTGTCTTTAAATTTTGACATTTTTATTATATTTCTTGGGGTGGGTCTCTTTGGATAATTGATTGGGACCCTATATGCTTCCTGGACATACACGACTTTTTCTCTCATCAAGTTAGGTGGTAAGTTTTCCATCATTACTTTTTCAAGTTTTCTATGAAACTTGAAAAACCTTTTTCAGGTTTTCTATGCCTTGTTCCTCTTCTTCTCCTTCTGGTATTTCTATGATACAGATATTATTATGTTTCATGTTGCCTTGCAGCTCTGTTGGACCCTCTTCATTCTTTGTCTTTCCTCATTTTGTTGCTGTTTCTGGAAATTTTTTTTCTACCTTGTTTCCTGTTTGCTGATTTGATTCTCTGCTTCATCTAGCCTGCTTTTGATTGCTTCTACTGTGCTCTTCGATTCAGAAATTATATTCTTCATTATCTCCTGGCTCTTATTGTTAGTTTCTATGTTCTTTTCCATGCTGATGTAGTTTGCAGTAAGTTCCTTGTTACTTCTTTGTAGTTCTTTGAAGTTCTCACTGAGCTCATTGAGCTTCCTTATAATCATTATTTTGAACTCAGTGTCTGATGGTTTACTTGCTTCTATTTCTTTTAGTACTCTTTCTGGGGATTCCTCCTTTCCTTTCAATTGGGTGTTGTTTCTTTGTCTCTCTATTTCAGCTACCCTTTTGTTTTCTTATCCTTCTTAGATTCATCTGCTTTGACTCCCTGTCTCCATGGTATGATCTTCTATGGTAAGAGACCTGTGGGATTCAGTAGTGCAGTCTCTTTGATCTCCTGAACTTGATGCTCTTGGGATGCCCTTTATGCATTTATGCTGGCTCTCTGGTTGTAACTTGGTTTTGATTGTTGTTCAGTCATTCTTTGATGGGTTCTTCCCTCTGACTGGCTGACTGACAGTCACTCTGCCTACCACATATTGTATGCTGTTTTGCAGGTGCACTGTGTTTTCTCTCTGGTTCTGACACTAGTGATACCAGGTAGTGTCCCAGTCTGGCCTTAGGCAGCTTGTTTGAGACTACCAGGGATCCACCATCTATGGCTGACTCTTTTAGTTGTTAATCTAGTCTCTTTGTAATCAGCAGTCAGGCTTATATACCACAGGTTAGGGAAGAGTAATTCCTGCGGGTGGGGCTATTGATTTCCCACAGGCTGATGCCACTTGGTGGAGAGTGGTCTGCATGAGCAAGATGGCTCCTGAAGTATGGGGGATGACTCAGCACCATGATCCTGTTGTCTGCTCCCTCCGTTCTCTCCCCAAAGCCACCATCCCCAGTCTCTCCTCAAGCGTATCTAGTCAACTCTGCACTACCTTTGCCAGGGCCCAGGCTAAGTGGCTGCAAATGAAGTTTTGTTCATTGGCCCTTTAAAAGGCTCTGTGTGACTCCAGCCATCTGTCCCTGGCAGAGAGAAACCCTGCCACATTTCTCAGCTGGATGTTATCTGGGTTCTTTTTGGGTATGGTGCTGTAGGCTGTGAAGCCCAGCTCTGGGTTTAGACCCCACACTTCTCAGGGGGAACCCCCTGGCTGCTGAAATATTCCCCTAGCACTTATGCTGCTATCTGTGATAGCCTAGCCAGCCCTCTTACATCTCCCCTGTACTCCCTACCAGTCCCATTGTGGTGAAGTGGTTTCTCCTGTCTGTCTGAGGTTATAAGGCTTCTCTCCAGCTAGTGTTCAGTTGGTTATTTAGGATGAATTCTCTACAATGTATTTATCATTCCAGTTTGGTCCTGGGAGGAGGTTAGTGTAGATTCCACCTACTCCTCTGCCATCTTGTATCTCTTTCTCTCAGTTTTTAACTCTCTTTGTGGGTGTGGGGCCTTCTTAGTCAGTGTTTCTGTCCCTCCTACCAGTTGATGTGGCTTCTTTATATTTTACTTATAGGTCTTCTGTTCAGTTAAATTTGACATGGTTCTGAATGATGGTTGTTCTGTAGTTTAGCTGTAATTTTGATGTGATTGTGGGAGGATTGAAATGCAGCATTTACCTATGCCACCATCTTGACCAGAAAGTTCTGCCCTCTCTTGGTTTTTGAGCATTGTCTTTCCAATAGGTATAAAGTAACATCTCAGTGTGATTTTGATTTTCATTACCCTCATGACTAGTGATGTTGAATGTCTTTTCATTTATCTATTGGCCATTCATAGATCTTCTTTGAAAAATGTCTACTCAGGTCTTTTGCCCATTTTAATCGTTCTTTATTTGTCTGCTGGCTATTGAATTGTATGAGTTCCTTACATACTTTGTATATGAATCTCTTATCACATATATGGTTTGCAAATATTTTTCAATTCTGTAGGTTGTCTTTATTATTTCTTTTCCTTTGCAGAACCATTTTAGTTTGTATTCCCACTTGCTTATTTTTGGTTTTGTTTCTTGTGCTTTAGCTGTCTTATTCAAAAGTATCATTGTGAAGTCCCATGTGAAGGAGCTTTTTCCTGTTTTCTTCTAGGAATTTCATGGTAGCAGGTGTTGCATTTAAGTTTGTAATCCATTTTGAGGGGACTTTTGTGTGGTGTAAAATATTGGTCTATTTTCATCATTTTACATAAGAATGTCCAATTTGTCTAGCATTCTAATTGAAGACACTATCTTTTCTTCATTAAGTATTGTTGGCTTCCTTGTCAGCTATTACTTGACCATATATGCTTAAGTTTCATGTACTCACAACTGTAAACCTGTTTTCCCCCCACTCTGTATATACTTCCTGTTCCTTTCTCTTTCTCTTCTCCTAAAACTCTCATGCTAATTTTTTCATTGTGTTTAATAAGTCCCATAGGCTTTCTATACTCTTTCATTCTTTTTTTCTTGTTGTCTCTCTGACTGGATAATTTCAAATGTCTTATCTATGAGGTCACTTATTCTTTCTTCTACATGGTTGAGTCTACTCTTGAAGCTCTCTATTGAATTCTTCAGTTAAGATATTCTAGTTTTCAGTTCTATGATTTCTGTTTGTTTGGTTTTTTCCTATTATTTCTATTTCTTTGTTCAACTTCTTTTGGTTATGCATTGTCCTTCTAATTTTGTTTAGTTGCTTGTCTGTGTGTTCTTATAGCTTACTAAACTTCTTTAAGAGGATTATTCTGAATGATTTGACACTTCACAGATCTCCATTTCTTTAGGGTCAGTTATTAGAGCTTTATTAGTTTTCTTTGGTACTGTAACTATTTACTAGACTTTTCATGATACTTGATTTTTTTCATTAACATTTTCACATTTGAGTAAGTGGTGTTCTCTTCCATACTTCACACGTTCACTTTTACAGACTGTTTTTCACCAGTAAGCCCAGTTTTGTTTTCTAGATATGACTTCTGGTAATGTACTTGGTCAGGTGGGGCCTGCTATTAGAGTCAATTTTTCAGTGAGGCAACTGTTTGAGCTTTGAGGTCAGGGATGTGAGTGTGTTACTGGCTGAGAGTAGCTAGATAGGACTGCTGGTTTTGTTCCCTGCTCAAGGGAGGCTGCAGAATAGACACTGTGGTTGCCTTGTTTCTCTAGTCAGGCTTACTACCTGGTTGGGAGTGGGTACTATATTAAGTAGTAGATGGGGCCATGAATTAGGTTTCCTGCCTTGGTGGGTAACAGGACAGGACCCTGGACTTGCATGATTTATGGTTTGGTGAGGTAAATCATGCAAGAGTGTGCACCAAATATCCTGGTCATTTGAAGCCATTGATTTTGCTTTGAAGACATGGAAAGTCATGGGCTACTAATCTTATTTACATTTTCAAAAGCTAGCCCTGTAGTGAGCCAGGTGAGAGATTAATGTGGATACTTGGACTGGGTGCTGGTAGTTGAAGTGAGGGGGATGGGGTACAATATGGGCTTTCAATTAGAGGCTGAGCACACAAGATCATCAGGCATGCTGGATGTGGGGATGAGAAAGAGGTGTCGATAATTACTGATTTTTGATTTGAGCATCTATGTGAATGATGTTTCTATTTATTGATAAATGATCAAGGGAAGAATTGTTTGGATTAAGGAGTCAAGAGTGCTGGTCTGAACATGTTAAATCTGACATGAAAGAACTAGGCTACAGATGGCAGTTTGTCAGTCATCAACATAAAGGAAATGTGGTGGTTTCCATACATGTCTGCAAATTTTTAAGCACTCCCACCATTAAGAGGTGATGTCTGTGTCCCTCCTCTTGAATCTGGGCTGGCTTTACTGACTATGTTGTAACCTATAATATGCAGCTACTTCTCAAGTTAGGACAGTAAACTCCATTCAGCTTCCACCTGGTTCTCTTGGAATGCTTGTCTTCCAGAGGCCTCTTCTGGAGAAGCTCTCTTTCAGTACTCAGCTGCCATGCTGTGAGAAACTCTTCAGAAAGGCCATGTATAGTTGAATCTGTCCTTCAACCATCACAGCCAAGCTGCAAGACATATGAAGAACCCCTCCACTTGGTCTGGCACCCATAACCTCCTTCATCATCTTAGGTTAGGACCCAATATTTTCCCAGCTGAACACGACTAGAGGTTGGGCAACTGCTACATCTGCATATCACCATAGAATCTCCTTCCAAGAGAGCTTGGAAGTAGATCCTCCATCCTCAGATGTTCCAGTCAAGTTGAGTCATCTCCACTTATTTGAGTCTTCCTTTCTGAGGTCCTTGGTATTGTGGAGCAGAGACAAGTCATGCCTGCTGTGCCCTGTCCACATTCCTGATACATGGAAATAATTAATGGTGGTTGTTTTATGCCACAAAATTTGTGGATGGTTTGTTATACAACAAATGATCATTGAACTATACATTAACTGAAGCCATCAGGACACATGAGATTATGCAGAGAAAGTGTGTAGATTGAAAAGAGGGAAAACATTGTAGGGAGCCCCAGCCTTTAAGAGACAGAAGAAGTAAAGAAGAAAGACACAAGAAACAGAAAGATAGCAAGGGGAAAAAAAACAGGGATATCAGGAGATTGTGGTGTCATGAAAACCAAAGAATAAATTTATTGTGAACACTATCAAATTCTGCTGGCAGATCAAGTAAGATAACTGAAAAATGTCTTTATGTTTTAGTAACCAGTGTAATGGTGGCTCAGTAAGAGCAGCTTCACTGACAGCAGATTACAAAAGTAGGATTCCTACAGAAAAGAGAAGCAGGGATGAAGATAAAAGGAGGGACTGGTCTCAGACAGAAGGGAGGCCACCTTTTGCTTGAAAGAAGGGAAGCAGAGGTGGAATGTGCAGATCCCATGAGTTCTTTTGAGCTGGTGACAAAAAAGTCTAAGGAATTCCCCTTTAAGGGCTTTTGTTCTTCCTTAAGCTGAACTTTTGGAGGAAAAAAAACAAAGTGGGAGATGTATCCTCTTCCCAATCTGTGTTCTTGGCTTACCTGGGAGCCTCAGCCTGATATCAGTACTTCATTAGTACTCTCAATTTACAACAAACTTTACCTATGCTGGGACTGGAGCTGGACAACTAATAATCCTGCATCTCTTCACACAAGGCACTGCCACATGAAGCTCAGGCCAAGCATATGCTGGGTAGATTGAGGAGGTCACGACTGGAACTGAGCGTTTGTCCCCTGAATTCTCAGGTTTAGCCTTTTAGCTGTCTTTACTTTGTGTTTAGTCAAATTTCTTTGCAGCTGCTAACCCATCTGAGTTGTGTGATAGGCAGCCAAAGGATGATGTTTGTGTTCCTGGGTTGGGCTTTTTTTAAGGTTTTATTTATTCATTTTAGAGAGAGGGGAAAGGACAAAGAGAGGGAGAGAAACATCAGTGTGACAAACATTAATTGGTTGCCTCTCGTTCATACCCCAATCAGGAACTGAACCTGCAATCCAGGGTTCTGCCTGATCAGCAATCAAACCAGTGACCTTTCCCTCTGTGGGACAACACCCAACAACCTGAGCCACACTGGTCAGGACCCTTGGTTGAGCTTCATGGGTGCTCCAGTATGTGGTGATATCCAGGTGTAGAGTGGCACACCAGGGAAGCTGCTAGAAAGAGTACTGTGTTGACTTGGTTCTGATTAGAACCCCCATTTTACAAATGGAGAAACTAAGTCGCAGCTCAGGGAGGGGTTTGCCCCACATCACATAGCAAGTCTGGTAGGATGAAGCCCTGGCTTAAATCCAGGTGTTCATTTTTCCAAATAAGTTTCAAACTCTATGGGAATTCATCAATGGAAGTGCTGATGGGAACAACTTGAGCTTTCAACTAAGACTAGGGGAATATTTTTCAGAAGCAAAGTGGTTTCAGAAACTTCTCAAGGAAACACTTAAATATTGGTACTGATACCTTTTGCTAGGGAGACAGCCATATGTGCCTCACATGGTTGTATACTGGGGGTATAGTGGAACTGGGCAGGGACTGTGGAATGATTGCAGCAGCAGGGCATCCATCAGATGACCATAGGGCTGGGACATGCACCAAGGGTCAGATTGTCAAAGTCCCTGATGTTATTTCACAGAAGAAAACCTGTTATATGATTTGAAATTCTCTCCCAAGGAGACTTTCCCCATCCCTTAGGATTCAGATGATTTCCTCAAACACATCTCATGAGATTATTCCCTAGGTTTTGCCTAATTCTAATAATTAAGGGTCATCATATGTTTCCCAAAACATGGAAAACCAACCATACACTCTCTCTTTCTCTACCTAAGAGAACTATTTCCTAAGGGAAACAGTAATCAATGGAAAAGGAAAACCTTTAGAATTGCAATGAAAATCGCACTATTTCCTGAAAGTGAGTGAATTTTGCAGAGGAGGTAATATAGGTGATTCCTTCTCTGTCACATTGGGTAATAAGACCCCTGAATTAATCAAGCTATGTTTTCACCTGAGTTCCATTTTAGATCACTGTAATAGGTCTCATGCTCAGGATATGCATTTTTCTAGCATATTCCAGTGGTATTTAAAGTAGAAAATAAGGGTGGGAAAACAATGGGAGTGAAAACCAAGAACAGAGTACTACCTATATTAGGCAAAGAGTGATCAAAAAAGTTCTCCAGCCTGAGTACAATTCAGAAAGTTTAATAAACAGCCACTAAACATTGCACCAAAGCATTTGGAAACACAATTTCTACGAAGAGGCAAAGGTCAGGCTTCCATTCTAATTCCTTAATACGATCATTAACAGCCCCACCCCCACCCCAATCCCCACATATCCACAACACTACACTCTTCTAGTCATGAATTTACTCACAGACACAGTCTTAGGAATAATGGGACTGGCATGCATTATCCCAGCAATGGCAAGGAAGCAGGGGATTGGGGAAGGATGTGTGAAAAGGCAACCAGCAGCTAATGATAGACCCCTTAAGAGCTTTGTTCAGGGGCAGACTGGGAAAATATGTTTTTGGTACCATCTGTGACTTTACTTTGGACTTCTAGGATACTCTGGATGAGTGGCTGGGGCTGCCATTTTAATCTCATTTCTTTGAGCCATGACTATTAACATTGGTCTCCTTGGGTAGCACATTGTGACTTTCTAAAAATCTTTTTGGTGTCCAAATAAACTTCATTCAGGACCCATCAGGACTGTTAAAATTGTGCTGATTCTGAGGTTAACGTGGACTGCCTTCTCAATCTTGTCTTCATTTTGGCCTTTGGAAAGAGGCATATGATGATTCTGTATTACAGACACTTATAAGTAACCTAGGCAAGTCACTCAAATGTCATAAAGAATTAGTTTATCTACCTTATAAAAATTTATAATTATAACTGTCTCTTTTACTCACATTAAGAACAAATGAAATCAAATGTTCCGTAAGTAATATTTTATCAAACCAGTAATAAACTTAATGATTTAGTTGACTCAAAAATTGACTAGACTCTGATTCCAACCCCCTCTTAGAATCAGCATTAACAG
>PVJD01010068.1:0-56756 GCA_004026545.1 Mormoops blainvillei
CACTCACAGAGCGTTTGTTATGTGCGGGCATGGCTCTAAACACTGAATCATTTGATCTCCACCATACCCCTAACTGGGCAAGTACTATCATTACCGTCATCTTGCAGATGGGAAAATCGAAGTCAGGTAATTTGTCCAAGGTTGCCCAGTTATGTCTTTTTGATAAGTTGGCCCTTTAATCATTGGGAAATAGCCATCTTGGTCCCTAGTAATAGGTGATACTCCTTGTCCTGAATCTTAATAGGGCCACAGCAGGCTTCCTTATGCTGGGCATTTGCATGGTCTATTTTTTCCCATTATTTTACTTTCAAACTGTGTACATCTTTACATTTAAAGTGGAAGGATTGAGGGTGGGAGGTGGGGGTGGGTGGGGTTGGGGAAAGTGGTGGTGGGAAAATGTTGACAAAAGAAAAAAAAAGTGGTCAGGGGGAGGTTGGGAGTAGTGTGGGAAATTATGAAGCCAAAGAACTGGTGTGTGCAGCCCATGGACATGGACCAAGAGGTGTGGCGATGATGGGATGGGGTGCAGGGCAGAGGGGATAAAGGGGGAAAAAATGGGACACCTGTAACAGCATACTCAATAAAATAAAATAAAATAAAATATATATATGAGATCTCAAAAAAAATAAAATAAAATAAAGTGCCTCTCTTACAGGCAGCATATAGTTGGGCCTTGCTTTTTTTTTTTAAATCTAGCCAGACAATCTCTGCCTTTTAGTTTGAGTGTTTAGTCCACTTATATTTAATGCTGTACTAGTCCCACCATTTTGCTATTTGTCTCCTATACTCTTCCTTTTCTGGTCTTGTTTGTATTAATCAAGTGCTTCAAAAATATTCTATATTATCTCTCTCTCTCTCTTTCTTTAAGATTTTACTTATTTCTTTCCAGAGAGAGAGGAAGGGAGGGAGAAAGAGAGGGAGAGAAACTTCAGTGTGTGGTTGCCTCTCACATGTCCCCAGATGGACACCAACCCACAATCCAGGCATGTGCCCTAACTGGAAATCCAACAGGTGACCCTTTGGTTCGCAGGCTGGCACTCAATCCACTGAGCCACATCAGCCAGGGCTATTATCTCCTTTATTGACTTTTTAGCTATGTCCTTTCGTTTTTTCTCCTAGTTGTTGCTCTAAAGATGATAATCTTCATCTTTAACTTATCACCATCTTTCTCAAAAACACTCATTTTCACATGTCCTACTTTTGTATGTTACACATGACGCTCTATGCCTGTTTTTCACTAGTACACTGAATTAGAATTATACCTTAGACAATGAATATTTCCAGCTATAGCACAGAGGTGCGGCAAGGCAGGCTTTTCTCTGAGTCTGGCAGTGGTTTGGGCAAATTTTCACCAGCTGATCCATTTTGCCTTTATTTTATAAAGAGGGTAGAAACAGCATAGGATTCATAAACTTAATTCGATTTGAGACACAGGAAAAAATGTCTAGGTAAGCAGCAAGCAGGGATTCCAGTCTGAACGCTACCCCGTTGAGAGGGTTACAGAACCAAAGGACAAAGCAGGTGTGGAGTGCCGAAGCTACAGTGCTTGAGAGGTGTTTGTATACAGGTGTGGTGGGAACAGAGCCAGTCCCCCCCCTCAGCACCCCCCGGCCCTTGAACACAGGGGTCTCTCGTTTGATGTCCTGTTGCCCATCTGATCTTTGTACACCACTTTGGTTTCTCCCTGGATAGACCTGCAGGCACTGGCCGCCATACAAATTGGTGGGCTTGCTGTCCAGAGTTGGCCCCAAAGCTACCTCTGACCAGCTCACTGGCCTTGGAGGGCTTCAAACTGGGCTGTGTCTAGCCCCGAGTATATTTCTGTGAGGTGGTGCTCTTGGTGCCGGGGTGACCACTGCACACCGGGGGCTAAATTACCACCCTGGAGGAATCCCAGGAAGGCTCACTCTTACTCTGCAAACGTCTCCCTCAGTCCTCGAAGGTCAACACCTATACTTCCACCACTGGAGCCTCAGCCCACTATTCCAGGGGGAGTAAAACGGGCCTTCGATATAAGTACTGAAATCCAGGGTTGCTGATCTTGCCCCATTTTATGGACGAGGACACTGAGGCCCAGGGGGCTTAAGTGATTCTTCAGATGGGGTTGGTTGGTCCTGGAGTGGGAGCCTCCTCCCCTCCCCCAGCTGTAGCACCTTCCACACACTCTCCCAGGAGCTGGGACATTCACTGCATGCTCCAGCTGATTTAGATGATATGTGTACCGGCAGGGTGTCTTTTTTCAATTCTCTTCCAGTTCTGATTACTGAAGGAGAGGGTCTCAGCTGGGTGCTAGTATGTTCAACACCTCTCACTTTCTGGTCATTTCCAACATGGTAGCTAACTGGAAACTCATCTTGAGCAGGAAGGATGGCAAGAAAGGACAACTCGGATCCAATGAGTGGGAAGGGACTCAGGATACATTTCGCTTCCTACTCTATCTGGCAGAGGGTCCCCCTGGCTAACCCACAAGTGGTTCCCTTCCTCCCGAGCTGGTGTCTGGTCCCGTCTCCTTCTCACCCCTACTTCCTAAGGCTTGGGGGACACAGGGAAGGCATCTGCAAAGGTCTGCCAGCCTCTGTAGGAGGAGGTTGGGTAGTGGAAGGAAGTGGGAACAGGCCACACCTCCAGTTCTCAGCAGTCTGGGGGCTTCCATAGCAACCCTCACAATGGCAAAACTTCCTTTTACAGCTGTGGAACCTGATGCTCAGAGAGGGCAAGTGATTCCCTCAGGGTTGCCCAGCTAAAGTGGGACCAACCACATGGATGAAGGTGAGGGGTCCTTTGGTGAACTGAAAGACCCCAAGCAACAGACTGGGCCCCAAAAAGCACATGCAAGTCCAGGAAGAGTCTGGCTAAAGCACCTAGTGCCAACTCTGTGTGTCCCATTCCCCTCCCCCACCTGGCTCTGCCCCTGCCCCAACTGGAGGGGGAGGGCCCCAGCCTCCTGCTATGCCAGGAATGCAGCTGCAGCGGGATGGGCTGGGGAAAGGGCAGCCTGCCGCCTGCTGCCCAAAGGGTGGGCGGAAGGGCATGCATGCTGCCAGGCTGGGGAGGGGGCCTCCTCTGCTCTCCCTGCTTCCCTGCTTCCCAGGTCCCCCTCCGGGGGGCAGCGCAGGAACCAGGTGGCACAGAACTCTTTCGAGGGGCAGAAAGAGGGGACCTGCTTATCTCCAGAAGGGACAAATGTGGGGAGAGGGGGCAGCTCGCTGCTCTGTGCCAGCCGCTCCTCCCACGATCACAGCAACCAGCCAAGGCAGCCGTTTAAAGAAATGCCCGCCCAGACCCCAGAGCGCACAGCTCCGGGACAGCCTTCGGAGCCAGGAAGGCGGGGGTGGGCTCGCAGCCACGGGAACGGTGGGCATGGGAGTGAGGACAAGAAGCTCGACAAGAATCCCAGGACATAGTTTCTGTGTCCTTGTCACAGCCTCCTGGGATTAGACGCCACGTTCACCACCCTTTGTAAGCTGTGATTTTGGGAACTAGGGCCTGCCGTGGCCTCACATGGCAGACGAGGAGACTGAGGTCAGAGGCTCCGCTGCGTGTGCCGGAGGTGGGACCTGCGCCTCAGTCCGCCTTAACCTGGGGCCCAGAGGCCTCCCATCGGCTGGTTCAGGACCCCCCGCGGCTGTCAGCTGGCCAGCACCGAGGCTGTGAGGGACCTCACAGGGGTGTCCAGGGCAGGGTCCACGGGGGCTCTTGGGGGTCTTGCAGGGGCGGCCCCTGGGAGAGTTCAGGAAGACGAGAGCGGACAGCAGCAGGGGACCAAGCGGGCAAAGCCCAGGAGCAGAGGGAAGGCAGCCACGCCCCGTGCAGGACGCCAGTGTCACCTCAGCCCTTGGGGCAGAAGAACAGCGAGGGGGTCTGCCTCCCTGGCCCCATCCTAAAGCGCGCGAAGGAGGCTGGTGTTTCACTGGCCGCGAGCTCAGTTTCTGATACCCCTTTGCACACTCTGCCAGAGCCTGCTGACACCCCACGTGATATGAGCAGGAATCGCTTCCTCCATCTTGCTGAGGGAGAAACAGAACACAGCTGTCTATGGTCACTCCGCGGCAACGCCTGACTCTGGCCACCCTCGTGGGACACAGAGGGCAGCCGCCAGCCCACCTACCTGGTTTCTCTCCAGGAAAGATGGGGTGGGTGTTTTATTGAGCACTTCTGAGCTCTTTGGAAGAGGGATCAGGAGCTCGGGATAAGGGGGCAAGCGGGGAGAAAACTCGTGACTCAAGGGGAAGAGAATGCTGCAAAGCTCTGGAGACATTTCACTCCAGGGACCTGCTCAGCCTCCTCCCTTCTGCCACCCCCTCTCCCAGGCACAGGCCTCAAGGGTGGACAGGTTCCAGGACACATAGCGGGTGCTCAGCAGGGGAGAGAGGCTCAGCCGTGAGCACTGGCTGTGCTAAGAGAACCAGCAGAGTGACTTTGGGCAGGAGACTTAAGCTCCTCCTTAACGTTAAACTGTTAATCTTACCTTTTCATGTGAGGATTACATCAGATAATGGATCTTATATTGAAAGTGCTTGGCCTGCAGTGTCTGGCACATGGTAAGAGCTCAATAAAAGAAACGTTAATTTAGCCTTAACTCTGCGGCTCGGGTCCCTCTGGGCAGGAACTTCCACCAGCCCTTCAAATAACGCTGGTTTCATCTGGTTTCAGAAAGCTGGCCCCTAAAGTGGGCAGGGTGGAAGGAGGCTGCCAAGGACAGGTTCTGAAATGGACACAATGAAGCAGTGAAAAGAGGCAGTGGGACAAGTGGGACAGGTGTGCCCAGAAGCCAAGAGCGGTGGGCAGCACCCGCTACCAAGCCCCAGGCCAGCTGGGTCCAGAAAACAGGGAGACATGTAGGGTGTGGTGTAGGGTGAGGGGCTCCGACCTAGATTCTTGTCCCACAAGGAAGCCTAGGTCCTGCCCGACTGGGTGATCGAAGGGATGACTTGCAAATGGTTCCAATAAACTCCCAGGCAGAACCCCAAAATCAGACCATTCCACACCTCTAAGCCCCGTGGGGAAAACCTGGGCTGGTTTTCTGGCCCTTCGCCCTGTGCCCCAGCACCCCAGTTCCCCTCCTTCCTTCCAGCATGGCTCCCTCGGTCCCTAGGTCCTAGGGTTGGGGAGGCTTGGCCGTGGGAGGCCAAGGCTCCCTTCCTCAGCAGCACCCCGAAAATCTCCCCTCGAATGCAAAACAGAAAGGGTTAACTATGGCAAGTCCCTTTGTGCCAGGGGCAGGTGTGTACCCCCACCCCAGGTCCACGACCCATGGCAGAGAAAAAGCCGTTGCCCTCTTGGCTTCTCTCCACAGCTCTTCAAGGCCCAGGCCCAGTAGGATCACCCAAGTCCCCGGCCTGTGTTAGAAACAGACGCAGAGTTTAAATTAGACAAGGGGGTTGGGGCGCTCCCAGCCTCTTCCCCCATGAGGGGCTGGGACTGACCCCAAGGCAGATGAATAAAAAGAAAAAAGAAAAGCAAGCAAAGCAGGGTTCACTTTCCTGGGGAGCCCAGCTCCCCAGGCTGGGTCCTCTCAGGGAGCTGGGGAAGCCAGAAGGCCCGCGCCCCCAGGGGCTGGAGGCCTGCGGGCTCTCTGCCAGCGTGGGCCTCCACACCCTCTCTGGGGCCAGCCCTCACCCCTCTCTCTCAGCCGAGAGAGGGGGAAGGTGAGTCAGGTGTGGCCGGTCTGAATGTGCAGGCAAGGAGCCGGGAGAAGGCCCTGGGGAAGAAGGGAGAGGAGAGGCCCTTCTTCCCCTTACGGGGGGGCACGGAAGATGATGGAACGGGCCCGGGTGGCCTTGATCCCCGTCCCTCCTACCCCCCACGCAGTGACAGTGCCGGGGGTCAGCCTTGAACCTGAAGCCCAGGAAGACTGTGGAAGGATCCTTCTCCACAGCAGCACACTTATCCAGCCCTGGTTAGCTCTCCAAGCACTTTCTTTCCAACCTCCAACCCCTAAGGCAAACCCATAGATGCTGGTGCAAGGGACCCCTCCTCAGGCCTCCTTTCAGACCTGCCCACTGGCCCTGAGCCCTCGAGACCCCCCGCAGCGCCAACTCTGGTCTTGTCCTCATCCCCACATCCTCCTCGCCTCCCACTGCAGCCCCCCAATTTCCAGAGTGAGGTCCTGACTCCTCGGCCTTTGGGTCTTTGTCCCACTCAAGCTAGCGGTCTCCCCTTCCATCCCCATGACGAGAAAGCCCAAGTCACCAAAACTTCCAGAGAAGTCGGCCACATATACCAAGGCCGTCTAACCTCGGCCCCTGGCCTGGGCAGTGAGAAACCGTGGCCGAGGCCTGGGCTCCGAGTCAGAACACCAGGCTCTGGCGAGCCCTCCGGGGGCCTGCTGTGTGGTCCGGGCTAGCCTTCCTCTTCCCTGGTCTTCTGTTTCCCTTTTGGTTACATGCCCCTCAGAGAGGATGGGCACAGAACCACCTGTCCCAGCCTTTCTAATAGAGCACACACATACGTTTTTGTCGTGGGCCAACGGGTTCCCCCAAAGGTGGTGGCAATTCCCACGTGACAGATGCTGTCCCCAAGTTCCTGGAGTCAGGACCTCAGGAGTCCTAGCCAAAGGGGTCCAGAAAACAATAAGTTTTCTGGAGTCCCCCCACCTCTGGTCCCCTTTGTCCCTTGGGTATGCTTCTCACATCTCCCCATGTTGTACTGTCTACAGGGTGCGGGGAGGGCCTGTCCTCCCTGTCAGATTGTGAGGTCTCTGAATATGAGGGTCTGTCTGTTTGTCTCGTCTGGTGTCCAGCACAGGCAGGGGACGCTATGGACATACCCACTTCTGTCTTTTCTGGGAGGAAATGGCAAAACGACATTGGGACAGTCCCATGAGTCAGGTTGGAGGGAAATAGCTCCCACATCTGGTTCCCTCCAGGGCCCCCAGGCCATGCTGCACCCCCCCACACACATACCGAACGGCCCCACTTCTACCTAGGACCACTCAGGACTCCCCTAACCAACAGAGGAGGTCTGTCTAATCCCCTTAGACACTGGGCTCTGAACACCAAGAGGAGTTTGTTGCCATGCCCTGCCAACGAACACTGCCGATGGCTGCCCTGTCGCCACTGGCCTCAGCAGGCTCCCACGCCAGTGACCCTTGCAAGTGATTGCTGGTGCCTGGGCATCTCTGCCTTGTGCCCAGGTCAAGCTGGGCATGTCTGGGTCTGCTGATCCTGCAATGTGCCCTTCTCAGCACCAGGGGTCCTTATGGGAGCCCTCCCCCTGGGGGGTTTGGGGTCTGGCTCTGCACAGACCTCCCCATGTGCGGTTTTCCCGCACCCATCACAGCCTTGGTCATACATGTGCTGTTGAGGTCATGCTTGTACGCTGTGGGCACCTGCTTCCTGACCTCATCATTCCTGGGCAAGCGTCATAAATAACCACCGCCTTTGGCTCCACACACCCTCTCCTGGGCCCCGGGAGCCCAGGATCATCATTCCACCCCATCTTGTGCCAGTTACCTTGTCCCAATCTATCACTTTGAGCTTTGGCTCCATCACTGGGTCTGTCTTCTGAGTGTTCGCAGAGGCTGCAGCCCCATTCTCCACGGAACCCTGAGAGAGAAGGTACGAGGTGATTACTTCCAGCGGGTGAGGGCAGGGAGCCCAGAGTCGCCCTCACAGAGGCAGCCAGGAGCGGTGAGAGCCCTGTGGTGGGGCAGGGTGGGCAGAGACCAAGGACCCTGAGAGTATTTTGAACACAGGTGGACACTGATGTGGGTGGTATTATTCTCTGCATTTTTCTTCTCTCTTAAAAAAATAATTTCGCAAAAACAAGAGTCAGAAAGACCTGGTAGGGGGAAAAAAGCAGACAGAGAGACTGTAGGAAAATGAGCTGTTCGGGGGAGTGTTCCGGGCAAGGAGGCCCCTGGCAGGTGTCAGGCAGAGAGAGTCACAGGAAGTCACCTGGCAGGCTCACCAGGCACACCCAGTGACTCTATCCCTGGTAATTCCACAGAGCCCAAGGGTCACAGGCTGGGCCACCTAGGTCCAGGAAGAAAGAAAGAAAGATAAAAAGGCAAGAAAGGGGCATGTAACCAAAAGGGAAACAGAAGACCAGGGAAGAGGAAGGCTAGCCCGGACCACACAGCAGGCCCCCGGAGGGCTCGCCAGAGCCTGGTGTTCTGACTCGGAGCCCAGGCCTCGGCCACGGTTTCTCACTGCCCAGGCCGGGGGCCGAGGTTAGACGGTCTTGGTACATATGGCCGACTTCTCTGGAAGTTTTGGTGACTTGGGCTTTCTCGTCACGGGGATGGAAGGGGAGACCGCTAGCTTGAGTGGGACAAAGACCCAAAGGCCGAGGAGTCAGGACCTCACTCTGGAAAGGGGGGGGCTGCAGTGGGAGGCGAGGAGGGTGTGGGGATGAGGACAAGAAAGAAAAGCAGCGAGAGTGAGGGAGATGGTCCCTCCAGGAACTCCCGCGTGTGGGTCGGCAGCCACACGCAGGCTGAAGCTGGCAGAGCAGTGCCCAAATGGACTCAAGGTTAAATCACGGCAGCAGAGAGGCAGTCGGAGGGAAACAGAATGTTCTGGGAGAGTCACACGGCCCTGGCCGGCCCTGACGTTGGGTTGGAGAGGGCAGGCTGGCACGTAGCTAAAACGCATACTTCTTTGCAGGAAGGGTGGGGAGACCACTGCCAATGGGGGGCCCGGCTCTGAGTCCCTGTTGACTGAAGGGCACTGTGGTGCTGGGGGCCACGGAGGAGGCCTTGGAAGCTAGGTGCTGGCAAGGACCCAGAAGACTGAGCAGCCAGTTGGGGTTTCTGCTGTCACAATTCTCACATTTTTGCTTCTAAATGAACCAAGAGAGCCTGACAGTGATGGTGATACTGGTATTTTCTGGAAAAATCCATATGCAACCCATATAAAAGCAGCTTTTGTGGTCTTATCTTGGCCTGGGCATCTCAGTATTTTTAGTCTGTGTTACGGTGCTAATACCTACATTCTTTATTTTTATTTATTTATTTATTACAATATTGCTATAGACTCTCTTTTTTTAATCCTCATCTGAGGCTATGTTTATTGACCTTAGAGAGAGAGGAAGGGGGACAGAGAGAAAGAGAAACATTGGCCAGTTGCCTCCTATATGTGCCCCAGCTAAGGACTGAACCCGCAACCCAGGCTGACGTGGGATCGAGCTCACAACATTTTGGTGCACAAACAATGCTCCAACCAACGGAGCCACCCGGCCAGGGCAAATACCCACATTCCTTTTTTAAGAAAAGCATCTCTGATGATCTCTTAAGGACAAAGAAGTGAACATTATAGTCTATCATACAATGAAACATAAACGTCATAATAACCTTGCCTCTTCTAATTCTGTTCCACCTTCAAAATACCCCAGAGTGCCCCCAGTCACCAAATTCTTGATTCTCCCTCCTTCCTGAGTAGTTATTTTCTCCTGGTCACCCCAAGTCATTTCTTCAGTAGGGTGATCCGATCCTTTTCTGTGCCCCCAGCCCCACTTTCTGCAAGTTCATCGTCTCTCTCAACAAAACAAAAGGTTCCCTTGAGGGCCCACCCATTCCATGCAGGGGAGGGGTTCTCACACATATTATCTTTTAATGGTTTTACACTTTCAGACATTCCCGAGTGGCAGACACAGATCTGCATTTGGCACATCCACCTAGACCATCTCTGGAAGCAGGAGAAAGGGTGGTGGCCTGTGGCCCTGGACATGGCACCATCCATGCAGCCCGTGCTTCCGCTCGCTCCAGTCTGTTTTCTGAGATCTCCAGTCCTCTGCTCAGCTGGCTGCCTCAGGTTTCCAAGGACCACTCTTGGTTCTTTCCCTCTAGGACCATACAGGCTCTTTTTTTTCACCTCGCCGGACTATACTTATTTGCGGACAGCCAGTATCCCCACCCCCTGCCATCTGCTTTCCTCCAAAACCCTCTTAGGACATAACAGTCTCTAAGCATAGTGCTTGGTCCACATTCCTCTTCCAAAGCGGTATTGATGGGACCGTGCAGAAGGGCTTGCGCCTCCCTCGTATGGAACACCATATTTCAGGTCATGGGAACTGAGGTCCCATTGGCCCTTTTGGCTGCCACACGACACAGCGCATTCTCTTAGCATACAGCCACCCGAAGCTTATTTCACGGAGCGCTGCCGCTGTGTGGTGTGGACAGCTTGTGTGGTCCGGGAAGTGATAGGGACTGGCAGGCGTGTTCACTGGAGGGCCACAAAAGATGTGTGAGGAAGATAGGGACGCAGAGTAGTGATGACTGGGAAGCGGTGGGCAGTGGAAGGCAGAGAGAGCCTGGACAACGGGGTCAGCAAGGGGAGTTTGCAGGGACAGGAAGCCCTGGCTCCATATCAGCCTCCTCTTCAGGGGCTGATGGTCTTGGTGAACTGTCACTTCTCCCCTCAATTCTTCCTTCCTGCAAGGATCTCATCTGTAGCCACTGCCTTCATCCACACACCCAGACACACGTGCTTGAGCATCTGTAATGCGTCAGAGCATCAGCTCAGAAGACTCCGGCTCCCGCTGACCCTGGCCCTGCTCCCCACCCCTGGAGAATGATTCCAACTGTCCACATCACATTTTGAGTCTGACTCAAAAGCCGTGCTATCACCTCTGGCACCACATTCCTAAAAGTGAGCATAACTGCAAGTTGGCTCATTGTTGACTTCTTTCCCCTGCATTTCCAAACTCCTCTCCTGTTAAGCCCTTGGATTAACCCTAATGTTTCCCTCTAGCCAGCAGGGATGATTTTCCATTTTCTAAACATGCTCCTTCTCAAATGCCACCCTGGTCAGGGTGATGACAGAGGTTAATGCTCACAGATGCTTACTACGTGCCCAGCCCTTTAATCTTCATAACAACTGTATGAAGTAGGTAAGATTATTATCCTCCCTTGACACCTAAGGGAGCCTAGGCACAGGGCAGTCCCGCAGCTATTGAGAGGTAGAGTCAGCAGTTGGACTCCAAAATATTCTCTTGACCCCCATGCACTTCTTCCTTAGCCATTCTAACCAGAAACGATCTCTTCATTTTCCAACTTTCTGAAAACTCATACTTTCCCTGTGTCTCACTGTGTCAGTTGGTATTTACAATTTCCTGCCTCTCGTTGTCTTCGTATGTTTGGGTATTTATCTTGTTTGTCCAGTGGTGTTAGAGATTCCAATAGGGCAGGAAACTACTGTTTCCTTTTCTGAGAGTGCCTAGAAGGGGCTCTTACCGCTATGAGATTCTCCATCCATCTTTCTACGGAGGACCATGTTCTCATGCTGGATCTTTGCAAAACAGCCAAGGTCCCCAGTGACTGTTGCAGTGGCGTGGGCATCGCCGCTGGGGGCGGGGCCCTGAAGCTCTGCAGGGCACGTGCTCCTTGGGACTATGAAACAAACGGGGTGGGCATGTTTGCTTAGATGAGAGAGGTGGCCCAGAACACTGAACACACCATCTTAGAACATCCTTCTGGGCTGGACAGGACAGTGTCCAGAAACAAAGGTCAAAATTGCAGTAATTTGGACCATATATTTATTCTCAGTGCCCTTTGGTGTAGGACACAGGACAGGCACGCGCAGAAGTAAAAGTACAGTAGGCTGACAGGACGTTGCCAGCATTTTCTCTTGCCAAGAAAAAAAATACTTCCTAAATTACCATCAGCAGCACTTCGTATCCTCCAATACCAAATAGGCAGGAAAAGTGTACTTTCGGAGCAACAGTCACTTCCTCCCAAGGAAGGGCAGTTGACAACTTTCCACTGACATTTAAAAAAAAAGATTCTATTTAAAATATTTATTTATGTACAAAAATTACAATCTAAAATTTTCTTTCGTGAACATGAGCTGTACTTAATTTTTTGTTGTTGTTCAAGGTGATTGCTATGGCGTTCTCTAATCCATGGGTAATAGGAAGTAGATCAAACGGTCACTTTGTTCTAGTTCTAAAGTTTTACTTTAAAAATCACTAAAAATCCAGTTTTGCAGAGAGATGTTGGTTAAAAATGGAAACCCTTTGGGGGTTTTTTCTCCTTCAACTGGAAACATTCCAGTTGGAGTGAGGGGCGTGGAGGAGCCCCATGGCCCTCTGCCTCCGCCCGGGGCGCTGGGAGGAAGGGTTGCGGCTCACAGGCTGGTGTCCCCAGCACAGAGCAGGCAGGGATGCTCTCCGACAGCTTGTCTCTTTACACAGTTTGTCAGTGTGCCCTTTCACTTAGTATATATTGCAGCACACATAATCTGCACCCATGTACTCTAATGGGGCACAATATTTCATTGCATGAGCGCACCCACGGATTATTTAACCAGTCCCCTATTGGTGAACGTTTAGGTTGTTTCATTTTTCTCCTCCACACTTAACAATGTAAAAGGAAACATTCTCATACAAACACTTCTATGTATTTGTGGAAGTGCATCCAGGGACCAGCACCATTAGGGGCACACTGCCCACAGAAGAGGAGGAAGAGAGGGGAGGAAGAGAGGCAAGCGGGGGTCATTTTCTCCTGTCCTTCTCCTCCCTCCTCATGCTGCCCCTGCTTAATCACAGTTTAAAAGTCCTGGAGCCACAAGGCAGTAATGTCATGGGTGGCAGGCTTTTGGCAAATAAATCCCCAGGCTGACCACATAAACAAGGTGCTTTCTGGGTGGCCTTGTTGGGACCACGCCCCTCCCTGGCAAAAGCCCAGGTTATTAGTCACAAGACTGTACACACCTCCAATGTATGAGGAGACTTCAAGGAGAGCCAGAGCAAGCAGCACGCTGGCACCGCCGGGGCAGAGACGCCCTCCGGCACACGGAAGTGTCCTCTGGCGCATCCTTCATTGACTATTTTTCTCGAGTCTAGTTGTGAGATCACAAAAGGTCTAATAACCTTCTCCACGTACGGACGGGACAAAGACCCTCCTGAAGGAGCTCTCCCCATCCCACTCGGAGGGCTGCTCACATCCGAACCTGGAGGCTGGGGTGGGGGCTCCCAGGAACTGAATGCCGCTTGGAGCCACTGCGCCACAAACTGATCTGGCCCACGTTTTCCAGACTCCCATGGCCCAGTGTTTATTTTTGAGTTGAGCCAGGCTCACCCTTGAATTCCACAAGCAAACACCATGCATGAATCAGACATGTGTAAAGGTCATTCCTGGGAACCAGGGTACTACTCAAACTTTAAAAGACTTAAAAAAAAAAGTTTCTTGGAAACTTCCACAATATGTTATTTAAAAGGTTCTCCTGATCCTGAATTAAGCCAAAGGGAGCTTTAAAAACCAAAAAGCATCAGAAACTGAAGAAGACATATGCTCTTTTCCAGTATTTGAAAATCATTCTGGGTGATGCCTTTGGATTAAATAAGTTTCAGTATTTTGGTAAGGGAGGTGAATAGTTCTGTAGTCAGACACACTGGCTTTCGCAAGAATGGTCAGCCCAAGTTAATGGGTGTGTTTGGAGGTAGGGTGTCCAACCCACCTGTGTCAGGTGGCAGTTTCCTTAGAGGGTCCACCTGAGGGACACAAGGCTGACCTGGGCAACAAGGATGGAGGTGAAGACCCACCCCTCACCTCACAGGGAAATGCGGAAGGAGCGCGAGATGCTGCTGGCCTGAGCGCCGCCCTCCCGGACTCGCCAGGCTGCCCCCAGACAGCCTTGGCCTGATCACAGAAGTGCTTCCAGCCACGTCCCAGCCTTCCTCCCCAGGGTGGAGAGGTCAGCAGGGGCCAGGCCTGGAGAGGCCACTGAAGCGTGGGCAGAATGGGCAGGAAGAGAGCTGCCTGATACCTTCCAAAGCCTGCCTGTACTTGGGGAGAGAAGGACGCTGGGGAAGCAGGCACTGCCCACTCTGAGCTGAGAACCACTGGACATGCTGGGCAATGTGGCGGCGGCAATGAGGAAGGCATGTTGATCTCCTTAGATTCCCCTCAGCCCTGGCCAAAGGCCACAGGGAGAGAAGCCAGCGAGACAGGAAGGCCAACCCTCGCTTCTCCCAGCATGGGGCCCATTCCTGGCTGGTCACAAGCATTATTTCCTCTCAGGTCAGCCCAAGCCATGGCTCTCCTCTTGTGGGCATTGCCCTGCTGACACCACTGCCCCTTCTCCTGGGGTCCATCTTCTGCCGGCCCCTCACATTAAGCTCAGCACCCTCAGACCCAAGCTCATGGAGCACCCAGGAGCTGTTCCCTGTCGGCTCCCTGAGGTTCCCAGTCCATGTGTCACTCCTGTCCCTCAGGGAGGCAGTTCTCACTCAAGGCAGCCTGGGGCAGGGGTCAGAATCCAGGGTCAGCGTCTTGTACTAGATGTGGCAACTTAAGACATAGTTCTGGACCAGGCTGCTTAGTCAACTTGCCACGTGCCGTGAGGATCTACCTCTTGGAATGAGAAGTTGCTTCACTCTGTCGGGGCACCCCAAGTTCCTGCTCTGTCCTCAGAGGTTGGTGAGGTGACACCAATGAGTGAGGCAGACAGGGTCTGGTACTAGTACAGACCGATTTGTTTGCGTAATAAACATGTAGGGCCCTGGTGGTTGTGACTAAGTTGGTTGGAGCATCAGTCCATTACCAAAAGGCTGTGGGTTCAATTCCCAGTCAGGGCACAGACCCAGGTTGTGGGTCTGATCCCCGGTCGGGGCATGTGCCAGACAGCAACCAATCAATGTTTCTCTTTCACATCGATGTTTCTCTCTCTCTCCCTTCCTCTCTCTCTGAAAGCAATGGAAAAAAAAAAAGGGGGTTCTTGGGTGAGGATTAAAAAAATAAAAATAAATGAGCCTGTAGGAATATGCTTCATCTCTACAAGGAAAGATGCTCACTTTCATTTTCCTTAAAACATGAGGCCCCATGAAACAAAAAACAAACAAAATCATGAGGTGCCCTTTTGCTAGAGATGTTGGTATAGAGAAAAAAAGACAGAAGCCCAGGTTGCACCCACAGGGCCAGTTGTCCCAAGACTCTTGGGGGCCAGGGGGTGACAGGCTGGTCCCAGACCTTCCCTTCCCTCTTGTCTGGCTGAGAGGATTGGCTTCAAGAGAAGCAGGGGGTCAGGAAGTAGAAGTGGGTGGTGGCTGCTGGTTTTACAGGTCCTCTTCCCCCTGCGGTGCCTGGAAAGGACCCAAAATCCATGAGGGTGAAGGAATCACAGTGCAGACGCAGTCCACACACTGAGGAAGTTACCTCCAGGGTCTCACTTCCCACGTGGAGGCCTGCTGTGGGTTGAACTGTGTCCACCTCCTCGCCAGATCCGTGTGTTGAAGTCCTAAGCCCGAGGAACCCAGAATGTGACTGTGTTTGGAAATAGGATCATTGCAGATGTAATTAGTTAAGATGAGGTCATTAGGAAGGATCCTAACCCAACATGTTTGGTGTCCTTATACAAAGGGGACATTTGGACACAGAGACACACACAGAGAGGACGCCACGTGAAGATGAAGGCAGAGATTGGGCTGACACATCCACAGCGCAAGAAACGCCAAAGATTGCCAGCGAACCACCGGAAGCTGGGGAACAGGCCTGAAACGGATCCTCCCTCGCAGCCCTCAGAGGAATCAACACTGTCGATGCCTTCACCTCAGACTTCTAGCCTCCAGTCTGTGACACATGCCTTTCTGTTGCCTAAGTTACCCGGTTTGTGGTGCTTTGTCAGGCAGCCTTAGCAAACTCACACAAAGCCAGAACCCGTTTCCCCCGGGGTCAAGGCAGAGCCCTGGAAGAGGGATTTAACCAGGAGAGAGAACAACCAAGGGAGGCATCTGGGGGGATGTGGAGACCTGCGTCTGCCTCTCCTCTGACGCTGAGGGGGTGTCACAAACCAGGCTCTGGTAACCAGCACAGCCCCCCAGCAGGCCCGCAGTGGCAGTCCACGCAATAGCTCCCAAGGTGGGGAGATCATTGAAGTACCCCCTCCCCAGCCCACTGTTTCCTGTCCAGGAGCCAGGGTGGCCTTGTCCTGAGAAGTCACTCTCCAGTTCTCCCCAGGGAAAGTGCTGTCCATGGGAGACCGGCTGAACTGGGAGCTTCAGGCAAACTGAAGCCCTCGTTAGCCTCTTGGCCTGCTTGGCACCCCACCCCGCCCTGCCATGTGGCTCCTGGAACAGCCGTGCCACCTCTCTGGTGAGTGTCATCACCACCCTGGCATCTCACTGATATCCACACAATTCTCCCGGAGTGACTGGCAGGGGGTGTTGCACAGATGGGGGTGTTGCACAGATGGGGGTGTTGCACAGATGGGGGCAGCTGAAGCACAGGAGGACCAAGTCGCTAATTCAAGGACTCTCAAATGACTGCTGGGAGAGCTAGACGGGAACGCCCTTCCAGCGCTGTCCCCGCTAAGACTCTTCCTGCGCCCTCCCCTGCCTCTTCTGGAGGACCCACCAGGGGGCTTCCAAGCCTCTGGTGTGGACTCTGCCTTAGACCCCAGCCCTCCTCCAGGGCCCCAGACCCTGCGTCCCCAGAGAGGGTTTGCTTGGAGGGTGCATGAGGGGGAGAGAAAAGAGAAGAACAACAGAAAGCCTGCACTCTGCAAGGCAAACAAACAAGCTGACCACAGAGGCGGTGAAAGGAGGCAGTGTCCTGGGGGGCGGGGGCTGCAGGAGGCGGGGGAGCCGGCATAAAGGAATGTTGTTCGGGAAAGCCAGGGCTGGGCACCAAGGGATGGACAGATGGCCTTTTATCCCAAAGCCTGGGTTTGGCCTGAAAACCCTTTTTCTGAAATGAGATGGCGCCCCCAGCCCTGTGTCCAGCTGCCCCCGGCCCATGGAGGCTCGGAGGCAGGTGGCGGCTCTGGGTGTCCCAGTGCACCTGGGTAGCACAGGCGCTGGGCAGGTAGGAAGGGGCAAGTTTGGGAGGGAGAAGGTGAACTGGAGCCACAGCTGCACCTAGAGCCTTACTTGGTGAGAACCCTCTGTGTTAAGCCCACCTCTGAGGCCCCCCGGGAGCCGTCTCTTCAGAACTGGCTATTGTCAGAAGTCAGAAATTTGGGGCTAAAAGGAAGACATCAGGAGCCCCTTGCTTTCATTCCTAATAAGCCTGATGAGGACCAAATGAGAAGCCAGGCCCAGTCAGGTCCTGTGGCTTATCCTATCCTTAAAACATTGTAAATAAACCCCGTGTGCAAAAACAAAACAGAAAGAACAAAAAGACAAAACTCACAGCTGGCAAGGGGCACACCACAGAACCCCAAAGCATACCCACTCCTCAGCTGCCCACAGAGGCTGCAAGGCGATCAGCCCTGCCAGCCGCTATCCCTGTGCTCAAAGTAGGAAGAAGAAAGGAAAAGAGAGGATGAGTAGGACACTTGTGCCCAACTTCTCCCGCTTGGGAGATGCAGGGATCAGGATAGGAGAAGACAGTCAGTCCCAGGGTCCAGGGTCCCTGACATGGGTTCGCCATGGAACTGGCATTGCTTACGCAGGAAATGAGCCCCTGTGGACGACGGCACTAGCAACCTGGTCATCAGCAGCAGAAGCCAGCAGAGGTGAGCAATCCAGGACATCAGAAAAGGGGGTCAGTGGACTGAAAATACTACTTGACCGCTCAAAACTCGCCAGAGTGCAACCCCATGTTTTCAGGCTGTTAACCTGATTCTCTACCAGGTCTTGCCATGGTCTGTATCCACGCTGACCATGCTTTCGTCTCTAGCCTCTACCCTCACGTGAGGGCACCATTTCCAGTAAGGCACCACAAGTGAAGGGGACACTTTTTTTATTTTTTCAATGAAAGCCTGACTCTGGGGTTTGGAACGGCCTGAGAGGACAATCCCCGCTGGGAGCCCAGAGTTGGGGGTGTGACGTGGGCTTGATCTGGTGGACAAGGAGAGCTGTCTGAGGCTTACCTCCTCCGTCCTGCCTCACAGAGTCCCACTTGGCACTACAGGGGTAGGAGGGGTGGGACCAGAGTTTCCACTCTGATGAGCAGCACCCACAGCCTTCTGCAGAGCTGACGGGATATTTTTAGATGGTAGTTCCTAGGATGTAGAGCTCAAGGTGCCACAGGCAGGCTTATGGAATATGCTTTCCATAGCAAAATACACTTAAGCCAGCTATATTATCTCCTCACTGACCCAACTTCCATAATCAAGTAAGTTTCAGATCTATCATATGACACTCCAATTTGTAAGGATTATCCTCAAAACAGTGTATTTTACTGGTTTTTAAAAATAGTTTATTTTTATTGTATTTTTTCCATTACCATTTATCCCCTTATACCCTCTTCTACCTCCATCCCCCCACCCCTACAATCACCACACTGTTGTCCGTGTCCGTGAGTTATTTCTCTTTATTGCTCAATCCCTCCACTCCCTACCCCAACCGCCCAGGGGCTGTCAGCCTGCTCTCTATGAATCTATCTCTATTTTGCTTATTAGTTCAGTTTGTTCATTAGATTCCACATATGAGTGAAATCATATGGTATTTGTCTTTCTCTGACTGGCTTATTTCATTTAGCATAATGTTCTCCAGGTCCATCCATGCTATTGCAAAGGGTAAAAAATTGTTTTAAAGGAAAAACAAGAGCACTGATTTACAAATGACCTCATATATTACTATTCGAGAAACAATATCTCTAAATCTTCCTTTTATACTCTAATAATTTAAAAAAGAAAAATAATTCTTCTCATTGTTTACAAAATGACAAATGGCTATAAAGTCAAAAACAATAGAAGTCACGGAACTGTTTTATAAACACACCAATAATAACAACAAAACAACCTGTCATACACTTACTAATTGTTTGTACTGATTCAGAAATATGGACTTAATCAATTCCCTTTCCCCTGGTCAAGACATGGAATCTTCACTCATTAATAGTTCAAGATGTTTTGTTCACAGAGGTTGACAGGATGGTCTCAGTAGCATGGTTAATTCTAGAAAACAAGACTGCTGGACTCTAAGCCTGTGCCTTCTTTTCCACGCTCATTTAACCAGACAACTTCCAAACCCATTGCACATTTATTAAACTAGCCAATTTTGCACAGTGAGCCCTAGGACTGGTGTTTCCTCTTGAACTATTGCCTACACACCATGTTTTATCCTCATTAAACACCATGTATATACTTGTCACTATGAGGGCGCCTCAGCTTCAAGAGATGACGCCCTTGAACAACCCCAGGGCAGGTGTCCCTCTGGGTGGTCAGTGCCCCTCTGACATGGCCACAGGTTCTGGACATCACTGAATACACAATCTGGTGTGGTCAAGCAGAGAGGAAAAGAAAGAACCATTGTGAATGACGTGAATGACACAGGGACACCAGCTTCCTGGACCAGAGCCACTCAATTAGGATGCCATCATCCCAGAGAGAATTGCTTTGTGATTCTGGGCCACAGCTCCAGACCATCACTGTCCAACAGAATTTTCTGCAATGACGGACATGTTCTTATCTGTGCTGTTCATACAGTAACCACTAGCTGCACGTGTCTACTGAGCACTCGGGATGTGGCTAGTGTGTCTGAGGAGCTAAATTTTTATTTCCTTTAATAATTTTAATTATTTCCTTTAATAAATTTAAATAGCTGCACATGGCTAGTGGCTACCATATTGGAAAGCCTAGCTCTGGATGCATATACTCAACTACTATTTGAAATATCTATCAGCTTTTTTCCTTGGTATCTCACACCTAATGTGGCTCCAGTGAACTTTGCCCCATTCCAAACCTGGGCTCCCAATCCAGTATTCATCATTTCCATAAACCAAACAACCCTGTTGCTCAGGTCAAAACCTGGATGTCGTATTCAACATCTCTTTCCCTTACTCCCAGCATCTAACCCATCAGCCAGGTCTAGTGGTTCTACCTGCATTTCCAATTTCCATCCACTTCTTTCCATCCATATGGCCACCCATCCAGGCTACCTGCCACCTGGACGACAGTAATGGCCTGTTAGTTCTCTTCCTGCTCCTACTCTTGACCTCCTTCGATGTACCTTCCACATAGCAGCCAGAACGAACTAATAAAATATAGATTAACTTTGTCAGTCTTCCACTTAAAATCCTCCAACCCCTTCTCAGAATGAAATCTAAAGCCCCCACCATGGCCCATGAGCTCTGCTGAGGCACACTCCATCCCCCAGCATGCTCCCCCTAACCCGCAATGCTCCAACAGTACCAGAGCCTCCTTTTGGAGTCCTGATGTCACACCCCGGGGCCTTTGCACTTGCTGTTTCCTCTGTGGGGAATGGCTTTATTTTTTTAACCCAGTTCTTTTTATGACAGCTCCTTTTCATCCATTAAAAGAAGCCTTTTCTGACCCCCCTCATTAGAAGCTGCAGCTGCCACTTTGTCACAGGTCCCTGATCTAATATATATGACCTGTTCTGTGATATATAATATATATACACAGACTATATATAATATATTCTGTTGTAGCTCTTGGCACCACCTGTAGTTGTCCCATCTGTCTCCCTCCCTCCACTGGTAGGAATGACCCATGAGGGCAGTGACCAATTGTCTTTTTATCCCCAGCACCAAGAGCAGTCTGGGCATGAGGAGGTGTCCGCTGTGTTTGTGGCTGAATAGAGGAAGGAACAGTGGGGTGAACGGGGCAGTCCCACATGCCTCTGGCACCACCTGGGGCCTCTGCCAGCCTCATCTTTGGTGACTGTCCATCCGTGACCGGGGAAGTGTCCTCAGGGCTGCACCTGTCCAGGTGAAGATGGAACGAGGGCAGCAGGTCGATCCAGACCTCACCTATCCAGACTGGTGGAAGGGGCAACTCTGAGGGACTGGAATGTCCCCACTGTCCAGCTCCACTGCTTGATCAAGAGCATCTGAGCACATAGAAACCAGGTTCTGAAAACATCCCTCCTTACCACCTAACGGAAATCGACCCTTTCTTAGCAGAAGCTGGGACTGAAGGGGTTTGTAATCATCCTGTTTCCGGTTTAATCCACATGTTCTGTTTTACAGATCTCACCTGATCTCATTGTAGCCAAACAAAACCCTGCAGGGAAGCAGGAAACCAAGACTGGGAGAGGTTAATGACTCACGCAAGGTCACACAGCCATTGAGAAGCAGAGCTAGACCCAGAATGCTGTCTCAGGCTGCAGATCCCAGCTCCTCCTCTTGCTGGAGCGTTGGGGCGGGGTTGGGGGGGGCGGGGACAGGGGGGGCTATCCATTCAGTGTCCACAGCTCACCTGCTCTGCACCATGTGGGGACACTGATCTTTAGTAATCCCGAGAGGTCTGCCCACTGAGTTCCTTTCAGTGCCTCCAGCTTTTCTGTCTCCAGTGGCCCTCAGCCCCTAGCCATCTAGAGTAGTGGGCTGTAATCTGTATGATGCTGCTGGGTCCCACAGAGTACTTGTTAACAATACAGATTTCTGGGGTTTTGCTTCCAGAGATCCTGCTTTTATAGGTTTGGGGAGGTTCCCCAAGATCTATTTATACATATATAATTATAATATATAAATCCTTATTTTAATTAACTCTTTAATTTAGTTACGTGTGGTTTTTTCCACTCAAATGAAACATCAAGCTTTTCACAAGTCTTCACTATTGGAATCCCTGTTGTTGCTGGAGTCATTTTTCTGAAATATAGCCCAGTTCTCTGGGGCACCTTTGTGGGGATGGAGGTAGAGGCTGAAGCGCTGCATCTACAAGCCAAGGACTGCTGGCCCCACCAGGAGCAAGGGGCAGGTGCTCCCTCAGGGCCTCCAGGAGGAACCTGACAGCTTGACTGCAGACTTCCAGGTTCCTGAACTGGGAGAGAATAGATTTCTGTTGTTTTAAGCCACCCAGTTCCTGGTACTTTGTTTACAGCTGCTCGAGGAAACTAATACAATATCACTAGAAATGTGATGCTTGTTGCACATAACCATTCACATGTGGTTACTTTGCTTTATTTTATTTTTCCACTCATCCTTTAAGAACATATCTGTGGAGTGATGTCCACAGTGTGACTACTTGGTATTTTTTCCATCGCTTTATGATGAAAAAGTTTAAACGCACAGTCAAGCTGAAAGAATCTCGCCTTGAATAGCTGTGTCCTCAACACATAGATTCTAGCATTCATATTCTACTATTTTCTAAAAGGAATCCTTAAAGACTTGTGTATACCGACATCTAACTCTTGCAATCCTGAGGTCATATCCTTAAGAGTGATTACTAATATGTATTAAATTTATTTGCTTCCATTTAAATAAAAGGGTATCATTTTCACATCATAAAAATTGCCAGCCTTAAGTGTATAGTTTGCTAAGCTTTGACAATTATATGCCTCCTGTAGCCAATGCCAAAATTGAAGGTAAAACATTTTCATCATCCTGGAAAGCCTCAGGTATCTGTTTTGCTCATTCGATTATGACAAAAGGAAGGTGAGGGGTTAGCATGCAGTTCTTGGCCAGAGGGACAAGAAGTTGGAGATTTACAGGACTTTGTAAGAGAGGTGCCAGGTTCCCTGTTAGCAAACACGGGTGCTTCCCTGTTCTCTTAGCCCCAGGCTGTTCACACACGCAGAGAACTCGACCTGCAGGCCCCTCCTCCAACCACAGGCTGTGGACACGGTGAAGGAAAGGTACACAGGACCCAGCGGCATGCTGCGTTCCAGCAGCAAGGCTGCTTTCAGATGCTCCCTCCTCAGCCCGCCCCATTCCTGCATTCCCAACTGAAATCCCTACCATTCCATGACCGCTTGGACACCCACTTCAGACCCTCCCATGGGCTTGCTGGCTGGGGCCCGTTGCCTGCGTGGGCTTCCCTGAGCTGCTTCCTCTCTGCTCCAGCCATACGACCTCAGGGTCAGGGCATGGGGCAGCCTTGGCCCCTGCAAGCCAGACTCACTGTGCTTCCCCAAGGCCAGCAACAGGGCCCAGAAATGACTCAGCTGCTGTCCTGCCCTTTACTTTCTCTTGTGGAGCAGGTGGGAGCACAATCCAGGCTTGAATGGAACAGAAGGAGGGAAAAACCCTAATGGCAAAAACCTAATAAAAGATGAGTAATTTCATTGGGAAAGAATAGAGTCTGAAAATAGACTAAACTATATCTGTGAATGATTGATGTGCGAAAATGTTTTTTAAATCAGTGGGAAAAATAGATTATTTAATAAATCTACTGGGATTAACAGTCATTTGGAAAAATATAAACCTAAAATAATCTCTATTTTGTTCCTTATACCAGAAAAATTATAGGTAGGTAAAACATTTAAGCAACAACAACAACAACAACAAAATATCAAGCAAAAAATTAGCAGTATACTAAAATTTTTTTATATATAAAGTCTTAAAGTTGAGATGGCCTTTCTAAGAATGATAAAATGATATCTTATTCTACATGGAAAATTTAAAGGTTTAAATGGAGAAAAAAACATTAAACAGGTCAAAAGATAAATGAAAACTAGAGGGAAAATGGTAATACATGATGGAAAAAAGGATATAAAAATATCCTTTAGCCCTGGCTGGTGTGGCTCAGTGGATTGAGCACCAGCCTACAAACCAAAGTGTTGCCAGTTTGATTCCCAGTCAGGGCACATGCCTGAGTTGTGGGCCAGGTTCCCCAGTAGGGCGCGCATCAAGACAGCCACACATGGATGTTTCTCTCCCTCTCTCCCCGCTTCTCCTCTCTAAAAATAAATAAATAAAATATTTTAAAAATATATCCTTTATATGTAAAGAGTGCTTATAAATCAATAAGATAAAGACCCCCATGGCTTAACCTCATGCCTAAGACTCAGCCTGAATGGGTGTGCAGTAGAAATGCCGGGCACCTGGAGACCCGCATCCCAGGATCTCTCAGAGCTGCAGTTTTCTCATCTATGAAATGGGAGAACTGATATCTACCCACCTATTTTAAGGATTGGAAATAACTGTGGGAAAATGCTTTTAAAATGTAAATCGTTATACAAGCCTAGGGATCATTGTTATCCAAATGTTCTTGGATCTGCATCTCTGAAGATTCAAGTTGCAAAGGAGAGTGAAAATCACCTTAACATGCAACTATTCATTCCTACTCAAAGACTGTCCCCTACGTCCCCTCAGTCCACCTAGGCAAAGTAATGGCTGGGGCTGCTATCAATGCAGTGAAATGCAAATTGATCGTAAAGTAAAATTGAAAATCAAAACAACAATACAGACAATTTTATAAACTCAATGAAAGTGATAGAAAACCGTGTTACTTACAACTCCATTACCAAATAAGGATCTGGTCAAGTTAACACAAACATACAGGCAATGAACAAAGGATGAGACTCTTTAAAAGACAATGACCTGTATATTAAAGGATCAAGAAAGATCCTTAGCCCTTAAATACTCTTGCTAAAATGGCCCTCTTTATGATCATGCTATGAACAGCCTATGAGCAGTTGAGAATGTCATGTTGTGCTTTCATACAGTTTTATGAAAAGCCACACATGTGCACAAAAACATTGATTCATTATTTGCTCAATTTACATTGGCATGCAATTGCAATCTGAATTTTGCCATCAAGTTAAAATAAACTAAAAATATATGTTTTGTTTTGTTTTTAAAGATAATCAACTTCCTTCTCCCAACCCCTGCCTCATTTTCTATAACATTTTGGTTTTCATTTAGAGTAGATTCATTTTTAAGTGACCTTTTATCCTAAGAGTCAAGGACTTTTCTACTTAGGTTCAAGGAACAACTGCACAACAACCAACTTGCACAAGTCATCACATGTGGGTCTCCAAAGTGTCTTGCCTGGGATAAGAGAAGGCACCTGCTCCATCAGGCTGGTCTGGCCTTTCCCCTGGCTTACGGGGAATGGACTCAGGGTTAGGGGAGCTCTATGTAACTGGCCCAGTATAGGTGTTCCTTATCCCTCCATGGCAGCTAGTCTCAACGTGTGGGCCTTAAACTGACTTAAAAATTTGAGGTCTTTGTGGATAAATGATGCCCATTTCATAACTTCCATTATTACACAAGACTACGGACTATTTATTAGCAACTAAGTCAGTTATTATGGGCTATTAACATTTGGAATTTATAAAACTAAAACTAGCCATTCCTGAAGATCCCGTAATACTCGGATTCTATTTACCAATGGAAATCTGAGCATCATGTAATAACAAGCAAAGTTTAAAAGGTTCTACAGTGCACAGAAGAAAGTAAAGAAATACAATTTGACTCCTTTTAAATTCTATTCCTTCTAAAGGAGCAATTATGACTAATTCACTTCGGTAATTATCAACCAAGTTTGTATAGATTGCATGATGCACTCGAAGCATGTAGTCACATGGATTTGCATCGACAGAATTTCTGGCTATTAGTTTTCCTATGCCAGGACTTTAAGACATTCTATGTGCATTGTAGTTCAAATACATTAAAACGAATCCACCCAAATCTGGCACCGCTACTTAAATACCTTGCAGTATACTATCAACGTAAGAAAAAAAAAAGTATTTGGATAATTATGTTTTGGGGCAAAGCTTCACAACAAAAAATCCTGAGTATGAGGTTTCTATTTCTCAATGATAAACTTTATGAGTGTTGCTAGCATCAAGTCTGTTGTTCTCCAATTTCATTTTTCCGACCAAGCTCTTTTTCCATTGGAGGGCAAGGGCAGGTGGGGAGAACGGACATTAGAAGTCTTCTGCCCATATTAGATGAGTGGCAATTAGAGAAGAATGATCTGTTCTGAGACTACTTGATCTAGAGAAATTCTCATTAAAAAACACAGGAAAGAGTAAACAGAGCTGGAAATCCAGGCAACCTGGGTCCTGCCTGTGCATGTCATCCAGACACATATGGCCACATGTGGACTGCTCACAGCTCTGAGAGCAAGGAGGGCTCTGGATCAGCATTTTCTATGGCAGTGGTCTCCAACCTTTTTGCACCAGGGACTGGTTTTGCGGAAGACAATTTTTCTATGGACCGGGGGCGGGGGGCTGGCTTCAGGATGACTCAAGTGCATTACCTTCAAGCTCACCTCCTGCAGTGCCCCAGTCCCGGACCAGTTCTGGTCTGTGGCCCAGAGGCTGGGGACCCCTGATCTATGGTTAACTTCACTTCTACCCTTGTAGGGGGCTCAGGGGCAAGAGTGAACTGCAGTAGCCTGGTATGGAAGATGTTTTGCCAACTCTCTCCGGCTGCAAGTAACCGAGGGCAAAGGCAGAAATGAGTGATTCAACTGACAGCCCCCAGCCTTTCCATCAACTCCCAATCCTTTTAGCTAACAAAAAAGGAACTAGAGGATTTTAACATTTCAATTCTTGAAGTATCTTGTGTGTGCTAATATTACCACTTTCTTTCTCAATTATGCACATATCTCAGTTTCCTAAGCAGCTCATTAATTCATTTATTCAGACATTTATTAGTTCCTCTTGGCATGCACCAGTGCGTTCGTGTGTCCTAGAGAAACCCAGACAAATCAGACAATTCTAGTCTTTAGAGAGTTTAGACTTTAGCAGAGAAGGTAAGACAATAGAGAAAATACAGTAAATGAGAAAGAACGTTATGAATGCCATAATGTAGGTATAGGCAAAGTGCTAGGAGAGTCTGGGAGAAGGAGAAAAAGTAGTTCTAAATGGGGAGGTGGGGAGATGGTCTGTAGGACAAAATAGCATTTGAATTGGACTCAAAGGATGTGACAATGGGAAGCCATTGAAGACTTAGGAATACTACTGTAACATAACCAAGTTCTCTTTAGAAAAGTGCACAGGCAATGAGGTGCAGAAAGCATTGGCAGGGAGGGAGCTGCCCAGGAGACCACCGCAATGATGAGCATAATGATGCTCTGGCCAAAACAGGGTAGGAGAGGAGACATGTCTTGGAGGGAAGACTGAGAAGGCTCACAAGGATTAGCATGTGGTCTGTCCAATCCACGGGCTCTGCTTTTTTCTCATTGTTACCCATTTTCCCCCTTCTATAACCTGTGGACTATCCAGGACAGAGCAGGCAATTGAGACCGTTGCTGTTAAGAGTAAGGGAAACGCAGAATCTCCCAGACATAGTACCAAGCGAAAGAAGCTGCACAGCAGAGTATACACTGTGTGATTCCATTTCAGCACTATGCACTCTTTTGGGAAATGAAGAACAAGGGAAGCATGCAATGGAGACTGAGAATTCATGACCAGGGGTACAGCTGGTGAGGTAGGTGAAATAATGCACCCCCTCCAAAGTCTATGTCTCAATCCCAGGAACCTGGGAATATGTCATCTTACATAGCAGAAGAGACTTTGCGGATGTGATTAAGTTAAGGGCCTTGAGATAGGGAGATTATCCTGCATTATCTGAGTAGGTTCAGTGTACCCACAAGGGTCCTTAAAAGTCATAGATGGAGGCAGGACAGTCAGAGTCAGAGAAGGAGAACTGACGTGAGAGCAGAGGTTCGAGCAGTGCGATTCCTGGCTGGGGCCATGAGCCAAGGAAAACGAACAGCCTCGCAAAGCTGGAAAAGGCAAGAACCTAGATGCTCCCCTGGAGCCTCCAGAGTAAGAGGGCTGCCCTGCCAACTTATTTTTGACTTCTGACCTCCAGAACTGTGAGAGAATACATTTGAGTTTTTGAAATCACTGAGTTTGTGGTCATTTGCTAGAGCAGCAATAGAGAGGACGAGGGTAAGTGGGAAACCAGAACGGTGTGGTACCCAGGAGCCAAGAAAGGGAAGTGCATCAAGGAGGGGGAAGTGACCACCAAGGTGAGAGTTCCTGCCAGGCCAGGTGAGGTGAGGTGAGAACTGACCACTGGGTTTACTGAGGTGAAGGTCCTGACGACTCGGGCAAGGGCGGTTTCGGCGCCGTGGCAGGTTTCAGAGAGAAGAGCGTATTTATAACCTGTCTCTCTTAATGAATAAAGGACAGCGTGTAGACCACAAATGAGGGCGTGTCGTCAGAAAAGTAAATACGGAAAGGGAAGATGATGGATGCTGCTCAGTTATGAGTTTGGGATCTTTCCTGGGAATGTTCCCAAAGGCGATGACTCTCAGGTGTTTCTGGGATGCCTGTTTGCTTCTTTTTACTTTTCCTAGTGTCCTAATTTCTGATCTTCCTCCCAGCTTGGGTCTTGAAGCCCCTTTATTCACTGAATTCTGAGGTGACATCAGGCAGTACTCAAGAAGCCTGTGTTTACCCTGGTGTCACATGGAACCACAGTGACCTGGGCCCCAGGACATTCTACCAGCAAGCCCTAGGTTCATCCTCCAGGTAAGTCTCACCTGGTACCAGAGCAGGCCAGAGCCTGGAAGTCCCTGGCAGGTACCAAAGGATGGTGATTGCTGACTGGCCCGCAGGCCCAAAGGGGAAGCCCTCTTTTGGGTGAAATGGATCTCAACCCCCTGCAGTTAGCAGACTTCTGACATCCACAGTGCTCTGCAGATGGGGCAGTTTGCCAAAGTTCCCCAAGCACCATTTTTAAAATTTGAATTGCCAGCTCAGGCAAGCTTTCCAAGTTGGGCTGTGCTCAAGGTATTCTGGAGCCTGGGGTGGGGTGGGAACCCCGAGTCTTACTGCACTTAGATGTCCTCCCTATCAGCCATCCCCACTGAATTACTCAAACCCTAAAGCTCGAGACAGCCAGCCCCCAAAGCCTGGCAGAAACACGCGTGGCAGAATCTGTGGACTTCTCAGCCACTCAGATGCAGATGCACCCTGTGGGATTAGGGCACGGCACCCGGAGATAGTCAGACATCAGGGTGACACCCACAGCAGTGGCTGACGAGTCGAGGCCTACCTTCCTCCAGGGTCTTCCCAAACAGAGGGTTTTATTTGGCGCATGGTCAGATGTTTGGGCACAGGAGGACCTCTCGAGGTCTGTGTGTGAGGTGGGGACAGATGAGCGTCCTTTCACAGGGACTGTCCTTTTGGCAGCAGGTTTCTGGGAAGGGAAGGATCCGGTTGGAACGTGATAAAAGCTGTAGCTCTCTCACTGGAAAAATGCACAACGTTGCTTTTTTATACACAATTTCATTTCTTTCATCAATTCCAGAAAGTGATCCACGGACCCCAGGCTTAAGAAGCTCTGCTTCTTATGTTTTCCAAAGTGTGATATATACCCCACTGATGGTGCCCACGATGATTTCAGGGAGTTTGAGGATGAGCATTTCTTATTTTAATAGCTCAATATTTCTTTTAAAGTGCATGCAAAATCTGTGGTTTCACTGATATTATTGCCTAGAGTGACCGAATGCTAAAATAAAAGGTGAATCTAAAGATAAATATTAAATAGAATTGTTCAAGCTGTATGCCAATTCGGAAAAAAAAAATGGGGACGGATTCACAGATGACCCAAGTCTGGAAAACACAGTACCCATGGCCTTGGGAGGTTTGGGCCCAAAGTTCTTTCCTTTCCTATTTCTTTCTCTTTTTTTATTGCTGGTTTCAGCTCAATAAATGAACTTCATGGTCCACTAACAATGTGATCTGCTGTTGAAAGAACACTGCTCTTACCTGAGCTTGGAGTGAGGAGCTGGACTCTCCTGGCCCTTGAGGGCCAGGGTGGGAAGGTGGCCTCACTTCCCCATCCAGCTGCTGCTCTCCCACTTGCTCAAGGCGGACCGCTCCGCTTCCTCAAGTCCCAGGGCCGTGGCAATAGCAGACCTTGTCTCATCCCCACAGTATGCCGGTTCGAACGAGTTTGACTTGTTTTGTGTGTGTGCCTTCCTGTGAGTGTGAATGTGTGTGTAAGTGTGTACACAAAAGGGTGTGGCAAAGTGGGGAACAGGGGAAACCAATGGAGCCAGTCCTCTCCCTGGAAATTTCAGAGAGCTCCAGGAGGCTCCCCTCCGAAGATCCCCTGAGGGGTGGGTCACCATTCTGAAAAGAGCCAACAGGGAGGGTTCATGACACTCCCTTTCCCCACCAACATCCCTTCTGGTCCTTGCATTACGGGAGCTGGGCTCTGATCTCTTGTTCCAGCAGGAGGAGAGAAGGGAGGCGGACAAGGCAGCAAGGAGGTTGCTAGAGAGAACAGAAATGTCTTGTCTCCACTTAGTCCTTAAGAAAAGGGCTTCTCTCTGAAAAGATACCCCACTCCACATTTCTCCTCTGATTGCCTCTCTCTCTCTCTCAATTTAAAGACAACCCTGTGTTAAGGTGGAATGAGTGGCCAGAGGGGAAATAAAGGCGGGGCCCTCACCATTGCAATCTAACAAAGAACTTAATACAGGAGGCTAAAAGCAAAGGCTCACACATTAACCCGGTATTCCTGAGCCTGGTTCAATCAGGCTGCCAGATGTTCTGAACAAGTGAAACTGCGATAGTGTAGGAAGTGGGGAACCTTTGAAAGTCTGCGTGTATCATCTCCACTAGCTGGGAAAAGGAAAACCTTGCGACTGTATACTCATCCCAAGGCCTGGAAGCTGGGAAAAGGAGGGGTCTACAGTGCCCAAAGAAAGGGCCCATAAACAATTTTGGTTAACTGCCTGCCTCCCGTCATGTATGCAAAATAACAAAGTCTGGAGCAAGATAAGGATTCGGGCTAACAGGCCCCCATATATACCAACGTTTAGGTAGTCACATCTCCCTGGGAAAGCTGGTACCACCTTTACCTGTCACTCAATGTGTAGCTTCTACACCCCTACCCTGCCAAATATAGAAGTCCTCAAGACAAAGGACTCTCTTCTCTAGGCCTCTCGGCTCTTTTTGCCACATGGGGCGGAGGGTGGGGGTGGGCCCTGACCACCCGGCCTCTGGCCACCCTTACTTTGTTTTCTTATTAGAACTTAGAATTAGTAAACTTTGCTTGTATGCTAGTAGGCTCACTGGTCTGTAATTTTCTACTGTGTTGGTGAGAAGAACCAAGTTTCTGGGAGTTTCTCCTGTAACACCTATACTACTTTCTAGAATAGACTTCTGTAGACAGAAGCTGACAGGTAACTGGAATATTAGGTGAGTATGGCCATTGGTCAAGTTTAGACCACACGTTTGTGTGTTGTTTTTGATTTTTTTCCCCCACATCCTTGGGCTGGGGCTCAGTACAAGGATGCTTGCAACATGGACACAGTGGGACTCTTGGGCCAAGTGCAGGGGTAGGAAGCAAATTTGGTCTCAGCATTCTCTGAGTGCAACCCCTGAGGGTCACAAAGCAAAGCAAAATCAAACCAGAGTAATGGTTGGTCAGCAGAGCTGGGAGGTAGAGCCATCTAGGGCAGCTGGCCAGGAGTGATGCTCGAGGTGGTACAGGGAGGAGCAGCCACGCCCTAAGGCTCCTGGTTACAGAACCCAGTTACATTGTAGGATGGCGGCCATGCACCATTACAAGTCTAGAAGTCTCTGGTATTCTGGTCCCAACCTTTCGTTTTCTGCACTCAGCTTTAGCTGTATCTTTGACTAAACCTTCTGCCCCTTCTGCATGACCTGACATCAGACATCAAATTCCAATATTGGGCTCCCACTGCAGAATGCTGAGTCTTGTCACTGTACCTATAAAAAAAAAAATCTCCCAAATTCAACCCCCCATCCCCTCAGTCACAGCCACCACAGTGGCAGCCACCATTACCTCTTGCATCAGGCTATGCAGTAGCCTCCTACTTTGTCTCCTCACACTTGCTTGGGTTCCCTCCATTCCCTCTCAGTACTGCAGCCAAGGTGCTCTTCCGAAGATGCAAATCTGGCCATGCCACACCCATGCTTAAATCCCTTTCCTGGCTTCACACTGTTCTTAGAATCAGGTTCCAAATCCTGAACATAGCCTAGGAGAACGTGGCCCTAGCTGATCTTTGGCTTCCACCCACTTCCATCTCCTTGCCTACCACCTCTGGTCACGGTGGTTTTATTTCTGTCCCTTGACTGTGCCAAGCCCTTACCCTCCGGAGCCTTCACATGTGCTGTTCACTGGGCTGGAATGCCTTCCCTACCACACTTCACCTGGCTAAGCCTTACCCATTGATTACCTCTCAGTGTAAATGCCACTTTCTCAAGAAAGCTCGCCTTGAACTTCCCCTCCAAATCCATTCCCTGATAGCACCAGATAATTAAATAATTACTGTGCAATTAGTACACACCCCCCCTTAGCCTGCTAGTTCCACGAAGACTGGTATTGGTTTTGTCCATTGGTGCCTCCCCAGTGCCTAGCTCAGTGCTGCCAACCATTAAGGGATCAAGTGAGTGGGTGAATAAATGATTAAAGAATTAGGCAACATGGCCAAATGAGGAGCCAGCCACCTGGAAGAGTGAGAGACAAGTCCTTTCATCCAAAGAGCTAAAAGCACTTGCCAGGGGCATCTAAAAAGCAAGAGCTAGAAAGAGGGAACACCTATTGGTTGACATCCAAACATTACGGCCCCACTGTCACCAGTCCTACAGCCAGGCATGGGGAAGGCCCAAGGGATCAGTTTGACCTTTGGTCTGAGCCTGCCTGGAGCTCTGTGGATAGGAGCTATCTTCCATGCCCAAAGAGCCTTGAGATGGAGGCAGCATCGATTTTGGAATCAGATACACTTGGCTTTTCTACTATTTAGCTGTTTGACCTTGGACAAATTACAGAGCCACCCGAAGCCTCAGTTTCCACATTCGAAAATGGGGATAACAAAACCTACCCCAAGCTCTATTAGAGGCTTAATTACCATCATGAACCTGTACTGCACAGTAGCATGCAACTCAAAGTGCTGATCCCTTCTCCCCAGCAAAACTGGCTTAGCCCCGTCATTTCACCCTTTTGGGCACCCAAGCCAACAGGCAAGACAAGGAATGAAGGGAGGTCTGAGGGGTGGCATGACGTAGCCCACCCAAGCCACTGCCCTGACCTTTCCGTCCATCCAGAGGAACCCTAGAGCAAGACTAGGGTAACACCAGGAAATCCAGACTAGCTGAGTAGGGTGACTGATCTGTGCCTTTTAGGGGCCGGAGTAGGTTGAGATGGGGAAGGGAGGACAGGTGAACTTGGAAGCTATTATTCAAACAGAAAAAAAGAGCAGTTGCAAGGAGGGAGAGGCCAATAAGGGAACAGGAAGGAAAGACTGGGCAGGTGAGGGGCTGAGAAAAGGTGATCCGAGTTGTCAGATGGCAGAGGCTGCAGAAATAGGAAGGAAGGGGTAACTTGAGTGGTGGGAGAAGTACCAGATAGAAGAGGGTCAGGGTTAAGGATGGAGAAGAACGGCAAACTCTTGGTGAGGAGGTGTGTGTGTTGCGGGGGGGGGGAGTCGGCATTGACTTGCTTGCTGGAGTGAGGAGAAACGGAGGTGAAGACGGAGGCTGTCACCTTGAGTCTTCCTAGAGGGCAGGTAAACGGGGCTTGAGGATAGTGGAGAGTTGGAGGAGGGGGAAATTAGTGGGGAGGGGTCCATGACCCGGGGCACCGCTGTACCTGAGGATCTCCTTGAAGCTCGCCCACGTAGTACTGCTCTAGCCAGCGGCGCGCGTTGGCCGAGTGCCGGTGCGGCGGCCCGTCCAGGTCGGCGCTAACATCCTGGCCAGCCCGCGCCCGCAGCAGCTGCTCGCCCCCTGGGTGCTGCCGCAAGAAACTGGTGAGGTCGTAGAGGCGGGCCCCGCAGCGGACCCAGCAAGCGCCGGCCGCCAGTCGCTGCTGGACCTCGGCGCGTGAGAAGGAGGCGGCGGGGGGCGGAGCGGGGACCATGGCCGAAGACCGGAGCTCGCAGCTCGTATTCCGGGCGTCTGCTCGGCGGCCGCCCAGCGCGCCTCTAACATCCCCTGAGCCCCGGCCGCCGGGACCGGCCGGCCGCCACCGCACCTGCTCATTTGCATGCAGCACTCCCATTGGCCAAGCCGCGGGACACTGCGCGAGACCGGAGGGGCCGTCGTCCCCATTGGCCCGCAGGAAGCCAGGCAGACCCGAGCGGGGCGGGCCCGGCGCTGCCGGCCGCCCGCCAGGTGGCCCTGGGCAGGTAGAGGGCGCGCCCGCCAGGTGTGTCCCGTCTCAGGAGGAAAGCCAAGGGGGCGGGCGGATGCAGACAGAACAAGTCTTCCTGTCTCCGGTGGCCGTCCGATGGACACCCTCTGTGGCCTGATCGCCACTGGAATAACTCTTCTGCCGTTCCTCGATGGGAGAAACTTGGCAGTTTTACATCCTTATGCTTCAGGAGGTGGCAGGGAGGATGGAGGCATGGAGAGGGCAAGAGTAAGTCGAGTGAGGCTCCAAACTCAGTAATTACAATGAATAACATTTTAATATAATATTTTTAAATGATATTGTTGCACAATATGAATGTACTTAATGCCATTTAACTGTAAATTTTAAAATGGTTAAATGATATATTATGCATACTTTACCACATTAAAATATATATAAAGGATTTCTTTTTAAAAAAAATCATATTAGCAAACCACAGCCTGCAGGCTGACCACCTGTTTCTGTCAATAAACTTTTCCTGGAACTGGGACTAGTGAGGTGAGTGAGGCAGGATGATGAAAAGTCAAAGGTGGGATCTTGTTTTCAATACATGAAGTTCTGGAATTTTGTTCATCGATTTTTTGCTTTTTGAATTTTTAAAATATTGCATTAAAATATTCTTTATCTTGATTACTGAGAGGTTTGGGGCTTTTTTGTTTGTTTTTTGTTTTTGTTTGTTTTGCTTTTTTTTTGATGTGCCTTAAGGTTCAGCACCCAGAGAGACTGCCTCACTTGCCTCACTCTGGTCTCACCCTGCAAGGAGGGCCCTGAGGACAGAAAAGAGAATCCTGTCTCCATTACACAGGGGAAATAGGGACATGAAAGAGAAAAGCCCAGTGGTCATGCTAGATGGAAAGGAAAACAGTGTGCTCTCCAGTTTTATTTATAAGAGGGAAGAACTGCACACAACGTTACTTGCCCAGCAATTGGAGAATTTCCCTTGAACTCATGATCTGTAATCAAACGATCCTGGTACTGAGGCTGGCCTCAGTCTCTCTCAGTTAAAGATATTTTCAGGACCACTCTTATTTATACTCTTCTGGGGCCAAGCATCTATACCAGGCCAGCACTGTGGGGGAAGCCTGGCCCAGATACCTCGGGCAGTGTCAACACTAGATGTGCCAAAAGTCAGGAGAGTTGTCTCTTCCCTCTCTCCCAGGCCTCTCCTGGCTCACTCTCAGGGATTAGGCAAGAGTTGGGCTGAGTCTATGGATCTGCTATGGAAGGCTTTGAGGCCTTAGGTCACTAATGTTGCTTTTCTTAAGTGGCAAACAGTCACCCTTACACCACTTCCACACCTACCCTGTTCCAAATACCATGCATGTGCAAAAGCAGTCAAACACATACATACTCGTAGGTGTCCTCAGGTTCTTTCTGCTGGCAATATCTTCATGGCAAAATCCATTTGGATTTCTCAACATTGCCTTAAACTCCTATTTCTCAAGTTGAACAAGCAATTTAGCCATCTATTCAGAACTGTAACACATTTCTTGCCATAGTTAATTCCACTTCTAGAAATTTCATCCTAAAGATACACTATATAAAGATGTACACATAATAGTAAGTGCAACTTTGTTTATAGACTAGAATCAACACAAATATTCATTAGAGAGGACTGATTAAATAAAGGGTATATTCAGACAGTTAAATACTATGTGGTCATTAGAAAGAATGAGATAGAGTTGTGTGTACAGATAGGGATTAATCTCCAGGACACTGTAGGTGGAAACAACAGGAATGGTGTGTATAGTGTACTGCAAACTATGAAATACTACTGAGAGAAATTAAAGAATATCTAAATAAAAGGAGTTCATGGATATACCAAGTCCCAATGTAATGGATTGGATAACTAAATATGAAGACCTCAAATCCTCCAATTAATCTACAAATTCAACACAATCCCAGTCATAATCCCACTAGGTTTGTTGAGGTTTATTGTTTTAGAAATTGACAAGCTATTATGTAATTAAAATTTACTAACTGAGTGGAACTCAAATGCTCTCACCAAAAAGAAAAGAAAAAATTTATGAGCAGTTTCTAAAATTTATATGTAAATGTAAAGGACCTAGAATATCCAATGTAATACTGAGAAACAACAAAGTTGCAGGACTTAATACTTCCGGACTTCACAACTTAATACATATAAAACTACATATTCAAGACAATGTGGTACTTGCATAAGAACCAACATGGGACAAAATAGAATCCAGAAATAGACCCAAACATAAAAGGTCATTTTGTTCTTTTATGGGGATATAATTTACATATAGTAAAATTTGACCTTTTTAATGTACAGTTAGTTGTATGAGTTTGAGGGTATCTTCTATACTGTTGTCAAATAGGGTTTGTCTCTCCCTTTGCCAGTAAGTACCACATTGTTTTTATTATTATTGCTTTATAATAAGCTAACAGAGCTTCTGACACAGAGGAGGTGCTTAACAAATACTTGTTGAAATTGAACTCCACTCTCCAGTTCAGATGTTCCTCTCATGCCTAGACTAGTGTAATGGCCGAACAATCTCTCTTCCTTCAAGCTACACTTCTTCCAGTCCATCTTCAACACCACTGAAGAGCTGAAATTCAATTTAGCGCATGTCATCGCCCTGTTCAGAAAGTGTCAGCGTCTCTCTTTTGCAAAGATGATGAGATCCAAATTGAACCTGAGATGCATCCCCTAACTACCTCTTCAAACTCACCCCTCTCTCCTTCAGAGCGAAAGATCCCTGTGTCTCTCTGCCTGGTAGGCCTGACCCCTAGGTTCAAGGGCCTCCTTTCCATAGACTCTTCTCTCATTCCTTTATTGCCTGTAATGCTCACATTGTCCTCAGCATACGGTCCCCGTCCTGTTACCCTCACTCCCTAACTAGACTGGAAGTGCTTGAGGGTAGGAAATGTTTCTCATGTTAGTTTGAATCTCCAGCACTTATAGCACACAGTAGAAAAATCAACCAATATTTACTAATAATTATACCAGTAAATGTAAACACAAATTCCCCTCAAGCATACATGGAAACACATACATATGCATATATGTTAAGCACTCTTTGAACACTAGACATTTTGCCTATATTAGGAAATCTGAAGGTAATACGTATCTTTTTCTTCCACATGTTATAGAATATGTACCTCATTCATTGTGGGATAAAGCAAAGGTTTATTGTCTTTTTTTATGTGAGTTTTTTGTTTGTTTGTTGCCTGCTTGATCTCGCTTTTATGTGGAATCTAAAAAGAAAAAGCCCAAACTCATAGAAAAAGAGATCAGATTTGTGGTTACCAGAGACGGGAAGCATTGGTTTTTGAGTCAGAAGCTCTGAATCCACTGTGGGTCCTAACATTGACCCTGGTGACTTTAGCACATTTCTTAAGCTAGTGAACACCAATTTCTACCCCCAGCCCAGTATTTTTTGGTTTAATTATTAAACAAGAAATATGAATAAGTAATATATTCACATCATTCAATATTTTAAAAGAGTAATATCCCCCAGCATCTAGTTTGTTTTTTTAATGAGATAACATTGGCAAGTAAAGTATATAAATTTCAGGTGTATAACATTATAATTCTATATCTGTATACCCTATTGCATGTCTACCACCAAAAGTCTAGTTTTCTTCCATTACCATATATTTGACCCCTTTACCCAATTAGCCCTCCACCCACCCATCCCTTTTGGTAACCACCATTCTGTTGTCTGTATCTATGAGTTTGTTTTTGTTCTGTTAACATAAAATGTATCATTTCAGCCATTTTGACGTGTACAAGTCAGTGGCATTGAGCACATTCACAGTGTTGAGCAACCATCACTGCTACCCAAAGGAAGCTCCATACCCAATAGCAGTCACTCTCCATTCCCTTCGACCCACACCCCCACCCTGACCCCTGGTAACCAGTCATCTGCTCTCCGTCTCTAGGGATTGGCCGATGCCGAATATTTAATATAAATGGAATCATAAGACATGTGACCTTTTGTGTCTGCTTTCCTTTTACTTAGTATATTTTTTGAGGTTCCTCCATGTGGTAGCATGTATCAGTATTTTATTCCTTTTGAAGGCTGAAGAATATTCCACCATGTGAATATAGCACATTTTCTTTATTCCTCCATTAGTGGATAGACATTTGGGTTGTTTCCATCTTTTCACTATTGTGAATGGTGCTGCTGTGAATACTCGGCTTCTTCCTGTGTGATAGAGGGATAGAGAAAATCCTGACCTGGCTATCTCAGGCACTGTAACCCAGATGAACACATGAAAGCACCTTGTGAGCTGTCTGGCGCCGTGCACATGTGTACTGGGAGTTACTCATGGTGAAATTTTATGGTTATAGTCAGGATGATGGATACAGTTATGGGCAGGTTCACCTGTTCCAGCCTCAGGGACGGAAAGACAGATGTCCCTGGCCCCAGCCCTCCCTCAGTGCCAGCTAATCACCCAGTGCCCAGTGCCGGGTCTGGTGGAGACCAGTGGGTCACAACTGAATCTAGAAGTCCATGCTTGGCCATTTCACATAAAGCAATCAGGGCAAAGGGACCAATTATCTACAAGGACAATAACTTGCTTTGGGGTTCTGAGTCACAGTTTGGCCTCGCTGCCAGGGCCTGAGTTATTTGCAGGTGAGTGGGATAACATCTAAACAAATATGCTGCGCAAGGTGCATCTAGACAGATGGGATGGGCATGAGTGTTTGGGGTTATTGAGAAACTCCTCAGTGCTCAATGCTGGACCAAACTGCAGTGCAGAGGGTGACCTTCATTGCCTTCCTCTTGGCCAACTGCCCACATCTCCTGAGCGAGGACACCAAGGTGAGAGAAGATATCCATATACCCGCCCCCCCAAAAAGGAAAAGGAATGTGTGAAGCTGGGGAGTATTTGTGAAGCAACTTATTAAAAAAAACAACAACTGTCTAAACTCCTATGGTGCTAAGTGCAGAGAGCAGAGGGAATATATACATTAAGGAATGATAGTTTAGTGGAATTAAATAGAAAAGGCCCCCAGGCAATATGTGCTCAAGTGACTTAGAAAAGGGAAGTCTGGAATGGATATAAATTACTCTAACAATCCTGGGGTATTTGCTTGGGGGTCAGGGTCCCCATCTAATATTTTGTGACATCTGCACACTTGCTGGGACACAAACGGTGGGAGAGGCTGGAGTTTCCCTCCCTATCCACCAGGTGGTAGTACCATCCTCACCAGCCACCTCCATGTTCCCACACTCATACAGTTCTGGGGGGCCAGATCAAAGATGGAAAGGGAGCAAGGGAAACTGAAGCCATGGAGTCTTGGGGCCTTGGAGAGAGTTGGGGGCTTCTCTACTCTGACCTGAGTTGGCACCAGTGTGACGATGCGCGTGTGCCCACCAGCATATTAATGCTGGCAGCTCTCGTTCCATTTTCACTCTAGGCTGTTGAACACAACCGCCTCCTTGTGGATCCCGGCCCCTTTCCTAACATTCATTCTCCTAATTCTTTGCCAGCCTCTTTGATGCTACCTTCTTTCCCCCACTCCTCTTGGCATATTTTCTTTCTCCCTGCTACCTCTGGGGGGAGCTATTTCACAAGGTGGTCCCCATCTCGTTCCTTCCCATACTCTTTCCCTTGGTGACTGTATCTACTTCTTCACATCAACCACCACTTCTAGTTGTTGAATTCTGAATCCATAGCTCCATCTCTGACCCTCTTTCCAGTCTAAAGAGGCATTTCTGACCTCATGTAAGCCGCCTACTTGCCCAACTTGCCAAACCCAAACCCATTATCTTGCCCATAAAACCAGCTGCTCCTGTATCTGCAGTGACATCATGAAACTTTAAATACTTAGCAAGGCACCTCAGAACCCCCTTTTATTTCTCTTCTCCCACACTCCCTAAACCGATCGGTGGCTGAATTATGTCCGTTCTACCTCTGGGATGTCTCTCATCTTCCCCTACGTTCCCCATGTGAGTACAGATCCTTATACCACTCATCTGGACCATGGAACCTCGCCTTATTTTATTCAATAAAGGGTGCTGGGGTAATAGTTAGTGACTATTGGACTAGTCACTGGTTGACTAGTCGACTTGGAAAGTAGGAAGCAAACATTAGAGAAGTGTAGTAGAGCTGCCTGGTTCAACTGAATATCTGTCTGAGACAGTTGGAAGAATATGCACCAAGAAGTTATTGGAAGTTACCTTCCATTTCCATATTTATATTTCGCTCTCATTTTTCTGAAACAAGCATGTGTGGATACTGGGATGAGGAAAAATAACCTTATTTAGATAACATTTATTTGCATAGGTGACACACAAATGTGCTATTACTATATAAAAATTCTGCAAGGAACAAAAATCAGATCAAGGACTGTGAGTGAGGGAGGGGACTGAGTACACAGGGGCCTGCGGGACCTTTCTGGTGGTGATGGAAATATTCTATATCTTAATTTTTTGTGGTAGTAACAAAACTGTTTGTATTTGTCAAAACTCATAGAACTGTATACCTAATCAGGGTGAATTTTACTGTAAGGAAATTATACCGCAATAAACCTGACTGAAACCTAAAGAAGGGCATTATATAATACAGAAGTTTTTAGAGTGAGTCACGCAAGCTTCTTTTAGCCATCATGTCCCCAGACCAGTCCCTCCAATTCTACCTTCCTGACAAGAAGTAGCCACTATTCACAGTTTGGCATATTTCCTTCTAGTTTTCTCCCCACTCCACCCTCCACTTTGGCCCAACATATACTTTTTTTCTTTTTTGATGTAACTGACATATAACATTGTATTAGATTTAGGTGTATAACATGGTGATTTGATATCTGTATATATAGTAAAGCGATTACCACAATAAGTTCAGTTAACTTCTGTCACTATATATAATTATAATTTTATTGCATCAGAACTTTTAAGACCCACTCTCTTAACAACTTCCAAATATACAATATAGTACTGTTAGCTATAGTTGCCATGCTGTACATTACATCCCCAGGACTTATTTATCTTATAACTAGAAAAATATACCTTTTGACCACTTCATCCATTTCACCTGCCCTCCTAAACCCTGCCTCTGGCAACCATCAAACTGTTTTCTGTATCTATGAGTTCATTTTTTTTAAGATCCTACATACAAGTGAGATCATATTGTACAAAATTTGTCTTTCTCTATTTCACATAGCTTTCGAGGGCCATCCATGTTGTCATAAATGGCAAGAGTTCCCTTTTTATGGTTGAATAATATTCTATTGTATATATGCACCTTTCTTTTTCCACTTAATAACATAGATCAGAAATCACTTCATAGCAATTCATTTTCTTCTACAGCTTCATAGTATTCCACTGTGTGGCTATGGCACAGTTTATTAAACCAGTCTCCTTCTTACCTGTGCATGTTCAAGTTATCACTGGTATTTTGCATTTACAAAATATTCCAGAATGAGTAGTTATATGCATGTTATTTTAATATAATGATGAGTGTCTTCAGGGTAAATTCCTAAAAATGAAATTGCTGGGTTAAGGGGTAAGTATATTTACTGTTTGGTTAGGTAGGACCAAATCCCATTCCACAGAGGTGGTGCCCTTCTGCACTCTCACCAGTAATACCTGAAAGTCAATAGAGTGTGTAGTCAGACTTTACAATGCTTGCCCATCTGATAGGAAAGAAATTATGTAGTCTTCATTTGCATCTGCCTTGTTATGAATCAGCATAACTGTTTAAAAGCCTCTCTGCTGTGAGTCTCTTTCTATTTAGATACTTCCTGCACACTGTTGCCATGTTCAACGTCCTTCCTAAAACTTGCTCGCTATAACCCACACTCCTTCTGGCATTCGATATCCTCTGCCATTGATTTCAGTCCACCTTTCAACTGTATCTCCAACTCCTGTCCCGTATCAGAAGATCAGATAGTCTGGGTTCATTACTCTTAATAACACCCCAACTTTTCTTGCCTCTGAGGCTTTACTCATTTGTGGTAATACCCTCTTTGTGCATGGAAGCTATTCTCTTTCCATGAGTTGATATTTTGCCTATATTTCAGTTTCCAGCTCAAACATCCACCCTGATTTCCCCCATTCATCTTTGTTGTATTTGTTTTTAAGACATTCGCCCAAGCAGATGGTAGATATTATACCAATGACTTTCTCTAGGGAAAATGGGACATATCGAATCACCAGAGGAGGATTTTTCTTTTCAGAAACATACTTGTATGTTCAGCTCATCACTCAACACCAGGTATATGAAAATTTCTGGAGAAATTTGCTATGTTCTAGGGGATGTGGATACAGTGATGAAGAAAACAGGCAATTTCTCTCTCTTTAGGAGCTTACATTTGGGGTGGGGGAGGCAATTGAATAAATCAGTAAATAAGTAGAAAGTCAGACAGTGAAAAGCACCAATCAGAGGATTAAAACAGGGTGATATGGAGACTTTGTCTTCTATTCAAGATAGAGGAAATCAATGAAAGCAAAGCTAGTTCTTTGGGAAAAATCATTAAAATTAATAAATCTACAGCCATACTGATAAAAAGAAAGATAGCATAAGTTACAAACGCTGGGGGTGAGAGAGGTGAGATCAATACCAATCCTACAGCTACTAAAAAGTTAATAAGTTTTTATTATAAATAATTTTTCTCTAATAAATTGCATAATTTAGATAAAATGGACTCTTTCCTTAAAAGACACAAATGGATTAAAAAAGAAATAGATCACCCAAATAGCCCTATAACTATTAGCAGAAGTAATTTATAGTTTAAAACTTTCCCTCAACAAAAATTTTAGACCCAGATGGCTTCACTAGTTAATTCTACCAAACATTAGCTTAACTGATCAATCTGCTAAACATTTAAAAAACAGATAATACCAATACCACACAAACACTTCAAAAAATGGAAGCAGAGGCAATACCTTAACTCATACTCTGAGGCCATCATTACTCTGATACCCAAAGTAGATTTAAAAATACCAAGAAAATAAAACTACAGGCCAGCATCCCTCAGCAGTATCACTGCAAAAATTCTTTAAAAAACTTAAGTAAAATGAACACAGATGATACATCATGACCAAATGGAGTTTACCAGAAATTCAGGCTTGGTTTAACATTAAAAACTCAGTCAATAATATCACCACATTAACAAGCTAAAAATAGAAAACAATATGATCATCACAATAAATGCAGAAAAAGCACTTGACAAAATCCAATATCCATTTCTCTTTTTTTCCAGTTTTTAAATTTTGATATAATGCACCTAACATAAAACTTACCATCTGACCATTTTAAAGGGCACACCTCAGTGGTATTAAATACCTTCATATTGTTGCATAGTCCTCACCATCCTCCATCTCTGTCATTCTTTTTGTCTTGCAAAACTGAAACCCTATACCCATTAAACAATAATTCCCCATTCCCTCCTGCCCCTGGAAACCACCATCGTACTTTCTGTCTATCTGATTTTGACTATTCTAAGTACATCAAAGAAGTGGAATAATATGGTATTTGTCTTTTTATGACTGGCTTATTAATGTCCTCAGGGTTCACCCATGTTGTAGTAGCATGTCTGAATTTTTTCCTTTTTAAAACTGAATAATATTCCATTGTATGTGTATACTACATTTTGTTTATCCATTCATCTGTCAACCAATATCCATCTCTATCATCCACTCATGTCCTCTCAAAAGTAGAAATATAAGGAATTTATCCACTCATTAGTTGATAGACCTTTAAGTTATTTGGACTTTCTGGCTATTATGAATAATACTGCTATGAACATTCATGTAGAAGTTTTTGTGTGAACATATGTTTTCAACTCTATACCTAGGACTGGAATTATGGTAATTCTATATTTAACATTTTGAGGAACTGTCAGGCAGTTTTCCAAAGTGGGTGTACTATTTTACATTCCCAGCAGAAGTGTATGAGAGTTCTAGTTTCTCTATGTCCCATCAACACCTGTTATTAGCTGCTTTTTGTTTGTTTGTTTTTTTTAATTATAGCTATCCTAATGGTTTGAAGTGGTATCTCATTGTGATTTTGCTCTACATTTCCCTGATAGCTAATTAAGGAAGTATTCACAAGAGTAGACAAATTGACCAATGGAACAGAACAAAAAGCCCAGGAACAAATCCATCCTGGAAGGAAACTTTATATATGATAGAGGTGGCTTTGCAAATCAGTAAAAAGACCATACTTACCATTCGTCACTTGTTGCTGGGAGAGGTTCTTATTCATATAGGAAAAGAAAAATATATCTTTATTATGTGCTTATTGGCCATTTCTATATTTTCTTTGGAGAAATGTCTATTCAGATCCTTTGCTCACCTTTAGATTGGGTTATTTGTATTTTTATTATTGAGTTCTTTATGTATTCTGGAGAGAAGCCCTTTATCAGATATATGATTTGAAAAAAATTTATCTTATTCAGTGAATTGGTTGTTGTTTTTTTTTCAATTCCTTGGTGGTGTCCCATCAGGTATGAGTTTTTCATTCTTATAATGCCCATTTATCTATTTTTCTTTTTATGCTGAGCATTTGATGTCATAAATAAGGAACAATCGCTTAATCTAAGTTCATGAAGATATACTCCTTTGTTTTCTTCTAAGAATTTTATAATTTTTGCTTTCACATTTAGGTATTTGATTCATTTTGAGTTAATTTTTGTATGTGGTGTGAAGTACAGATAGAACTTTATATTTTTTTGCATGATTTCCAGAACCATTTGTTGAAAAGGCTGTTCTTTCTCCCATTGAGTGATGTTGGCATCCTTGTCAAAAATCAATTTACCACAAATGTGAGGGCTTGTTTCTGGATGCTCATTGTAGCCCATTGATCTATAGGTCTATCCTTATATTAGTACCACACCATCTTGATTCATGTAGCACCACAGTCAGTTTTGAAGTCACTGAGTGTTAGTCTGCCAACTTTGTTCTTTTCTCAAGATTGTTTTCATTATTCTGGATCCTCTGAATTTCCAGATGAATTTAAGATCAACTTCTCAACTTCTTCCAAGAAGTCAGCTGGGATTTTGATAGGGATTGCAGTGAATCTGTAGATCAATTTGAGGAGTGTAGTAGTCTGCTCAGGTTGCCATAACAAAATATCATAGATTGTGTGGCTTAAAAACCAGAAATTTATTTCTCACAGTCCTGGAGGCCAGGATGTCCAAGATTGAGGTGCTGTTAAGGTAGGTTTCATTCTGAAACCTCTTCTCTTGGTTTGTAGGAAGTTGCCATCTCTGTGTGCTCATATCTCTTCTTCATATATATGTTGAGAGAGATAACAAGCTCTTTGATGTCTCTTATGAGGACACTAATCCCATCAGACCAGGGCCCCACTCTCACAACCTCAACTCATCTTAATTAACTCCCGAAAGCCTTATCTCCAACTGCCATCACATTGAGGGTTAGGGCCTCAACATATGGGTTGAAGGGACAGGGGCGCAAACATTATGTCTATAACACGGAGTACTGCTGTCTGAACAATATTAGGTCTTCTGATATTTTTAAGAATATCTTGGGATATTTTTCCATTTTTTAGGTCTTTAACTTGTTTTAATAATATTTTGTAGTTTCTAAAATGTAAGCTCTACACATGTTTTGTTAAATTTATTCTGGAGTATTTTATTTCTTTTAGTACTATCTTAAATAGAATTGTTTTCTTTTTCAAAAAATATATTTTATTGATTATGCTGTTACAGTTGTCCCAATTTTTCCCCTTTGCCACTCTCTACCCATGTACCCTCATTCCCTACCGCAACCTCCCCCCTTTAGTTCATGTCCTTGGGTCATGCTTATAACTTCTTTGGCTTCTCCATTTCCTATACTGTTCTTAACCTCCCTCTGTCTATTTTGTACCTACCACTTATGCTTCTTAATCCCTGTACCCTTTCCCCCATTCTCCCGCAATCCCCCTCCCAGCTGATAACCCTCCAAATGATCTCCATACCTATGATTCTACTCCTGTTCTGTTTGTTTGCTAAGCTTATTTTTTTAGACTCAGTTGTTGATAGTTGTGAATTTGTTGCCCTTTTAATGCTCATAGTTTTAATCTTCTTAAATAAGTCCCTTTAACATTTAATATAATAATGACTTATTACATTAAAAAGAGATGGTTACCTCTTTTAGTTTTACCTTGTCTGGGAAGCACTTTATCTGTCCTTCTATTCTAAATGATAGCTTTGCTGGATAGAGTAATCTAGGTTGTAGGTCCTTGCTTTTCATCACTTTGAGTACTTCTTGTTAGTCTCTTCATGCCTGCAAAGTTTCATCTGAGAAATCAGCTTATAGTCTTATGGGAACTCCTTTGTAGGTAACTCTCTGCTTTTCTTTTGCTGCTTTTAAGATTCTCTCCTTATCTTTAACCTTCGGTGTTTTAATTATGGTATGCCTTGGTGTGGTTCTCTTTGGGCCCAACCTGTTTGGGACTCTCTGTGCTTCCTAGATTTGTATGTCTATTTCTTTTGCCAAATTAGGGCAGTTTTCTTTCATTATTTTTTCAAATAAGTTTTCAATTTCTTGCTCTTCCTCTTCTCCTTCTGGCACCCCTATGATTTGGATGTTGGTACGTTTAAAGTTTTCCCAGAGGTTCCCAAGCTTATCCTCTGTTTATAAAATTCTCTCTTTCTTTCTTTCTTTCTTTCTTTCTTTCTTTCTTTCTTTCTTTCTTTCTTTCTTTCTTCTTTTTCAGATTTTATTTATTTTACTTTTAGACAGAGAGGAAGGGAGAGAGAGAGATGGAGAGAAACATCAATGTGTGGTTGTCTCTCATGCACCTCCTACTGGGGACCTGGCCTGCAACCCAGGCATGTGCCCTGGCTGGGGAATCAAACCGGCAACCCTTTGGTTCACAGGCCAATGCTCAATCCACTGAGCAAACCAGCCAGGACTAAAATTCTTTTTTCTTCTTGCTGTTCTGATTGAATATTTTTTCCTTCCTTGTGTCCCAAATCATTGATTTGTTTCTCTGCTTCATCCTCTCCACTGTTGGTTCCCTGTAGATTTTCTTTATTTTACTTAGTGTAATCTTCATTTCTTTCCTTATGTTTTTTCAGTACTTAAAGATTTCTTTGAGCATCCTGATCACCAGTGTTTTGAACTTTGCATCTGATGGGTTGGCTAGCCCTGTTTCATTTAGTTCTTTTTCTGGAATTTTGTTCTGCTCTTTCATTTGGGTGATATTTGTCTTCTCAATTTGGCAGGCTCCTTGTGTTTGTTTCTGTCTATTAGGTAGAGCTGTGTGACTCCCTGTCTTACGGCTTCACCACTTTGTGGCTGTGTGTGAGGGGAGGGCTTGGAAAGGAGACAATGCCACATCCTGGCTTCTGGAGTTTAGCGTGGCACTCACCATGTCCAGTCACTTCACCCACTTCCTGTATGTGATTGGCACCCTTCCAGCTGTGGCTTTGGTGGTAAATCCCAGAGTGGGTGGGTTTGTATAAGTTCTAAGTCCATGTGGGCCCTTAAATGGACTCTCCTAAAAATCTGGCAGTTTCTTCCGCTGCCCCACCCTCCACTGGTTTTTACAGTCAGAAGTTTTGGGGATTCATCTTCCCAGTGCTGGAACCCTGCAATATAGTGTAATCTGGCCTGGGGCTGGGATCGCTTATTCCCAAGGTATCCCTCCTGATTTTTATCCACCACGTGTGAATGTGGGACCTTCAGTTCAGCCACCTCTCCACGCCACACTGTGTCTCTCTGCCTCTCTGCCTGTCTCGGTGACTCTCCCCCATCTATCCTTCTGGATGAATGTGGCTTCTTTAAATCCTTGGTTGTTGGACTTCCATATAGCCCGACTTTCTGACAGTTCTGGTTGTTATTTGTTTTGAGATAAGGTTGTAATTCTCTATGTAGTTGCATGAGGAGGCAAAGCGTGGCTACCTATGCTTCCATCTTGACCAGAAGTCCTGGAATTATTTTTTTAATTTTATTTTCAGACTCTTCATTGCTAGGCTAGTGTATAGAAATACAGTTGGCTTTTGTATATTGACCTTGTGTTGCACAACCTTTTGGAACTTATTTATTAGTTCTAATAGTTTTTAAAGTGGATTCCTTAGGATTTTCTACATACAAAATCATCATCTACAAACAGAGATAGTTTTACTTCTTCTTTTTTGATCTGGATGCATTTTATTTCCATTTCTTGCCTAACTGCCCTGATTAGAACCTACAAAACAATGTTGAATGAAAGTGGTGAGAGCAGACATGCTTGTCTTGGTCCTAATCTTAGGGGTAAAGCTTTCAGTCTTGCACTAAGTATGATGTTAGCTATGGGTTTTCACAGATGTCCTTTGTTAGGTTGAGGAAGTTCCCTTCTAATCCTACTTTGTTGAGTGTTTTTTTAATCACAAATAGTATTGAATTTTGTCAAATTCTCATTCTGCATTTATTGAAAATTCATGTGGTTTTTTCCCCTTTACTCTATTGATGTAGCGTATTACATTATTGTTTTCAAATATCAAATTAATCTTGCATTCCTAGAATTAATCCTACTTGATCATGTTGTATAATACTTTTGATATGCTGCTGGGTTTGATTTGCTAGTATTTTGTTAAGGACTTTGTTTATATATTCATAAGAGATACTAGTCTGTAGTTTGCTTTTGATGTGTTTGGTTTGGGTATCGGAATAAGACTGGCCTTTATAATGAGTTGGGAAGTGTTCCCTCCCCCCCCCTTTTTTTTTTTGATAAATTGGAAAGAATTGGTATAAATTCTTCTTTAAATAGGTAGAATTTACCAGTAAATCTGGGACTGGGCGTTTCTTCATGGGTGGTTTTTCAAATTAGTATTCGGTATCTTTACCTTTTTGGTCTTTTTGGAATTTTCTCTTCCTTCTTGGACCAGTTTTAGTAGTTCACATCTTTCCAGAAATGTGTCCATTTCATATAAGTTATCCAATTTGTTGGCACACAACTGTTTTCTGTAAGGTCCTAGTAATGGTCCCTGTTTCATTACTTATTTTTGTAATTTGAAGTCTCTCTGTCTGCCTGTCTCTCTTCCCGCTTCTTCCCCCCTTCCCTCTCCGGTCTAGCTAAAAGGTTTGTCTACTTTGTTGATCTTTTTTTTTCAGAGAACCAACTTTTGGTTTTGTTGATCTTCTCTATGCTTTTTCAATTCTCTATTTCATTAATTTTTGCTCTAATCCTTATATTTCTTTCTCTCTGTTTTCTTTGTGTTTAGTTTGCTCATCTTTTCACAGTTTCTCTTTTTTTTAAAGATTTTATTTATTTTATTTTTAGACAGAGGGGGAGGGAGAGAGAAAGAGAGGGAGGGAAACATCAATGTGTGGTTGCCTCCCACCTGCCCCCGCCTGGGGACCTGGCCCGCAACCCAGGCATATGCCCTGACTGGGGAATCAAACCAGTGACCCTCTGGTTCGCAGGCCACTGAGCTACACCAGCCAGGGCCTTTTCATAGTTTCTTAAGATGTAAGTTTAAGTTATTGATTTGAGATCTTTCTTCTTTTTAAATATAAGTATTTAATAGCTGTAAATTTCCCTTCAAGTGCTGCTTTCATTACATCCCATAAGTTTTGGGATGTTGTATCTTCACTTTCATTCATTTCAAAATATTTTCTAATTTTCCTTGTGATTACTTCACTGACCCATTAGTTATTTAAAAGTGTGTTGTTTAATTTTTACATATTTGTGAATTTCTCAAATATCCTTCTGTTATTAATTTCTAATTTTAGCCCCTTGTGTTTGAAGAGCAACCTTTGTATTATTTTGAACACTCTGAACCTATTGAGGCTTCTTTTATGGTCTGACAGATGGTCTGGCCATAAATATCCTGGAGAATATTCCATGTCCCCTCGAGAAAAATAAGTATTCAGCTACACTGAGTGGAATGTTTAGATATGTCTGTTAAGCCTAGTTGTTTTATAACATCACACAAGTCTTTCATTTTCTTGCTAATCTGCCTAGCTGTTGTCAAAAGTGAAATATTGAAGGCTCTAACTATTATTGTTGAATTGTCCATTTCTCCCTTCAATTTTTCCAGTTTTTGCTTTATTTATTTTTGGTTTCTGTTATTAGGTACATATGTACTTATAATTTTTATAACTTCCTGATAGATTTATCCATTTAATAGTACACAATGTCCTTCTTTGTATCTAGTAACATTTTCATTTAAAAATTATTTTATCTGTATACGGCCACTTCAGCTTTCTTTGACTGCTGTTTGTATAATACATTTTTTTCTATCCTTTTCCTTTTAATCTATTTGTATTTTTGAATATAAAATGTACTTTTTGTAGACAGAATATAGTCAAATCTTGTGTTTTTTAAATCCAGTTTTATAACACCTGCCTTTTCATTAAATTGTTTAATTCATTAACATTTAGTGTTATTCTTGACATAGTTAGAATTAAATGCTGTTTTACTTTGTTCCTTGTCTATATGTTTCATGGTTTTTTTCCCCTCTGTACTTTCTTTACTGCTTTCTTGTGCATTAAATGAATGTTTTCCAGTGTATCATTTTATTTCCTTTAATGATTTTTTCCAGTATATTTCTTTGCATTATTTTTCAGTAGCTGTTCAGGGCTTACTCTATACATCTGAATTTACCAGAATCCACTTCGGATTTATATTAACTTAATTCCAGCAAGATGTAAAAATGTTACTTCTATATAGTTCTATTCACTCTTCCTACTTTTGGTGCTATTATCATTATACATATTATGTCTACATGTGTTTCGAACCCAACAATACATTGTCATAATTAATATTTTATATAATTTTGTCTATAAAAGAAGATTTAAAAAGGCAGGAAAGTATATATTTATATATTTACAGAGCTATAGTAACCTTCTTATTTATTATTTCCAGTTCTCTTTTTTTGTTCCTGCATATTCCAATTACCACCTGGTATTATTTCCTTTCTCCAATACAAGTTTGATTCTATCTACCTCCTATGTACTGTTATTGTCACATATGCTACATTTCTATATGTTATAGGTCCAAGAAAACAAATATATACATATTGTTTTATACCAATGGAGGGGATGGCCTATCATAGGAGTAAGGATGATTCACCCATGGCAGAGAGAGTCTGGCACAGATGTAAGCAGATGTTTCGACAGCACAGACAGTCATTGTCTGACTCTTCTACTTTCTTAGTAAAGTATGAGGCTAGGCCCCAAGTGATGATGGAGCTTGGGGCCGAAAGGGAGGGGCAGGTTAGTACTGGTGCTGTAGACAATAGGCCAACTGGCTGGGCAATCATTTCTATAACTTCCTGTTAGGAATGAAGTTTTCTGGGTGAAGTCCCAAGTCTATTAGCAGGTACTATACTGACTTAAACAATCAAACATAATACTATGTTTATATACATGTACAATAGTTACTTTGGCCAGAGACAAGCCCTGAACTGTGCATAAAACCGGTGTATATGTTAAACCTTTCCAGTGCCTGACACACAGTAGGAGCTGTAGAGATGTTATTGAATTGATTTGGATATAGAATATACATTTCTTTGCCTACAAAGAGAATCTTCTGATGGACTATCAGAAAACATAGACTTTGAGATATATTTCTAGCGTTCAGGATAGCTTTCTGGAGATCTGTCCACACATTCTACCCAGAATCCATAGCACAGAGTAGAGACACAAACATAAATATCTGCACAGGTATGCCCGGCATGAAAATAAATAAAGCTGGACGTTAGTTAAAGCTGTAAAAATAGATTTTACTCATAAACTACTGATAGTAGAGAAAAGAACTGAACTCCTTTCTGATTTGTGCAGGTGTGAATTGGCATTTTAAAGGGAGTGGGGACTCATGTAGACAATGACAAAGGACTGCTCAGTGTAAGTGTTGATTATGCCAGCCACGTCTGTCTGCCGGCAATTATGAAAGTTAGGATTCTATCCCACCTCAGAGACTGGGAGATAGAGACCCTACCCTTCCTAATCGGAAGGGCTTTCTGGTCCTTGGGAAAGACTCCTGAGTTGTAGGAGGTATGTATACATCTCTAAGGGGAAGGGGGAGGATTCACAATTATGAGCCCTTTTTAGTAAATGCACTAAGAAAGGGTGGTCAAGGAGGACCTAGAACAAACAGTAGATTTTCCTGGCAGCCTTGTACTTTCTTAGGCAGACACTTTAGGGGTGGAGCATAGGGGAGTCAGAGGCACACTGGGGTCATTCTAGGGACAGGCCTTATGCTGCTAGAAGCCATGTAAGAGTTTGGATAGAGTCCTTATGTGCTGAGAGTTCTGCAGTTCAACACACATGTGTATGCAGACACTCACATTCTCATTCGGTAGCTTAGTCCACACCAGCTCTACAAGATCCGTATTAAAATTCCTCCTCTCCTTTGGAAACCCCGTGGGTAAGCCTTGAATGGAGTGATATACAGTCCTGAAGACCGAATCCTGGCATGAACGCAGGGCAAGGGCCTGCCGAGGAAGGAGACCCGCCACACAGTGAGCTTGTGCAAGGCCCCTCCTGTCTGCATCCACACCCATCTTTGGAGCTTCGCTGAGCCCAACCACACATCCAAGGAACACAGCAAGTGGCTTCCCAGCTCTGGCCCAGGATGTGGACTTGCAGATTCACATGGGGGAAAGAAGAAGCTCTCCAAAATGCCCATCAATCACACAGCCTGTGAATAACTTGTCTATCCAACACCTAACCCAGGACCTGGTCTGCATGGCCAGTCCCTCCGGGCGCTGCTGCTAAATGCGGATGAGCCACCGTTCACTCTGCCTCCCTCCTCCAGTGTTCCCCAAACAGTAATGATACTGAATGCCACAGTAAGCAAGTCACTTCCTTGTCAATTTCCCCAGATCCTTCTGGTTATGTCAAAGAGAAAGCCTCTGTCTGATGCTACTAAGTCTTCAACACCTCGCTGGAGATTAGAGCATTGGGCAGTGAACCAAAGCCTAACTAGAATTTATTGACGACAATGTAACTGTTTTGTTTTGGTTGTATTTTTATTTATAATCACCTTATTGTTTGTGGCAAGGGATACTGGGGTTTCCTTTGGAGATAGGGATGTTAAGTTTTCTTTTTATATGCATTTATTTTGGTAAAAAAAAAGTAGGTCCATTAAAGAAAGTTACATGTTTAAATAATGATGGGGTAGCAAAACTCATGAGGGTAATTCTGACTGTGCTTAGAGATCAAAGAGCAAGGCCCCTGTACGTGTCCCAGGCGGGTGTCACCACCAGTGTGAAAGCCCCGTGGGCTTTCCACACACGTACCAGGTTAGAATAAATGCTAACTCTCCCTCTGCCCAGTGACGGGTTGTATCCCAGCATCATCTGAAAAAGAGCCACGTTTTGGGGGGTCATGCACACTGGCACCTGGAGGGGGATGAAGGGGAGGAAATTTAAACGGGAATGGGGTATCTTCCGCCTTTGGTGTCCTGGGAGCGGTGGTCATGTCGGGGCGCTGGATGGTAGCGAGGCAGATGTGGACCCGGAACGCAGGGACCGCGTTCACTGCCCTTCACCACTGGGTGGCGGACTCGCGCTCCCAGAGGGAGAAGCACGGGTTGGGGCACAGTGGCTGCCTTGCACCCTGGACCAAGTTACTCTCATGCCCCTGTCACAACCCTGACTAACGGCCCTTTAGATGGCTAGGCACCAGGCACGAGGAATTCAGCCACATTCCCCTTCAAAACCAAATTCCAGGACACCAGGAAACGAATGTGACCCTCACTAGGGTTCTTCACCTTTTTTGTACATAGACACCTGTCAAAACCTGCTGAAGCTCTGGTGCTCTTCTCTGAATAATGTTTCCAAAGGCATAAAGTACATAAGAATGAATGACAAGATCAGTAATTTTGGGAAAAAAATGATGGGCACAAGTGACTTTTCTAAGTCTCTGCAATGACTGTAGTATGACATGAAAATGTCTCCCATTTCTATTGGTACTGTTAATACCACCATGGTTTATTTGTTGCCAATATCCATCATTGAAAAAATCTGAAACAACACTTAGGATATTTAGTAAGAATAAAGACTTAATTTCCCATACAGACTCAATGACTTCATGAATTCTGTCTGTGAATCCCAGGTTAAGAAGCCCTTAGCAAAAACAGAGGTCATAAAGATGGGAAAACTGAGCCCCTTAAATCCCACACAGGGTAGCTTCAGTCCCTCCATGCCAGGGCTTGTAGACAATTTCCTGATCTGTCCCAACTTCAGCACTCAGTGATTCCTCAACCTTGACCCTGTGAAGCTGGTATGAGCACCACTGGACAGAAGCGCAGCCCAGACCACCAGGGATGCAGAGTCATTCCTAAAGTAAGTGGAGATTGGCAAGAGCCTAAAACATCATCCAGGTGCCCCCATTTGGTCTCCAGACACTGAGACACAGGACGAAGCGTGTGCCCAGTGTCTCCCCACTCATTAGGGGCAGAGCCAAAGGTCCATCTTTCATATCCACATCCCCATTTGAACCTAGTAACTGTAAGTTCAATGAGGCCTAAGGAAGGTGATGCACAGTGGCACAGGTATGCAGAAATGAGGACAAGACAGGTCCCCCCAAGGTCAAGGTTGTGGGGATACTACCTAGGAAGAGGCTGGGGAGACAAGATGAGTTTGGGGATCTTCTAGGGTATTTGCTTAGAAAATCATGATGCTAACTAGGCAGAGATAGTAATTCTTTCAGATGTGCCCCATAACCCAGGTGCAGATTCTTTCCCCCATCAATCGAACCTGGCCTGATTCATTCCTTTTCCTTTTTTTTTTTTTTTTTTTTGCTTCTGATCTTTGCTCCAATCTATTTCATTTGATATGAGCTCCAAGAAGCATTGCAACCTTAGTAAGAGTGGCAGTCAGGGGCCATTCAGGAAAACAGCAACGACAGTAGTTATTTTAACAGAGAGAATTCAACAGGTACTGGGGAAGAAAAAGCAAAAAGGGAATTCTGACATAACACAGACAGTACAATCTCAGGAAGCAACTCCCATTCAGAGGGCTGGGCGAACAAAGGGGAGAGGCGGGGCTTATTGGGGCCTCAAAGCGTATAGCAAGGGCGTATAGCAAAGCGTATAGCAAGGGCTCGGGGGAACCGTGGCCCAGACCTGTGAGGAGAAGGCACAGCCAGGCTAATGCAAGCGACCTCGGCCAATTCCCTTGACTAGGATTGGGCAGGAAATCCCCCATTTTTACTCCCCAATTTCTACCAGGAGCAAATATGTGGAAGCCTGACAGCAGCTGCCTAAGATTCTGCAAAAGCCTCTACCTGACAACAGCTAAAGCTCATGGAGTATTAAGGAGGAAGGGCCAAACGCCATCCATGCCCTGAAATGGCTTAGGCCTTAGGATTCCCCAGAGAGCTCAGGCCTGAGCCCCCAACGTGAGCTGGAGGCACAGAGGGTCCCCATGAGCTTGTTTCGGGGAAGCAGAGGAGAGGAGGACAATGACCACGGTCTGGTGCTGTCTTTGAGGACAGCCGGACAAGGGCTAAATATTAAAACCCGGGAGCTCTTCCTTGATCTGGACGGCCTGTCGGGTGACTGCATCCTCTGGCCCCCTCTGACAGCTGGGGTCACACCACCAGCAGCCCCTGCACCGCACACGCCAAAACTGCAAGCAGTGCTGCCTTCTCTGCTTCCAGAAGTGGAGCCGTCCCCACGAATCAGGCTGAGAGCTCCCATCTCCACCACACCCTGCGCTGTTTTAACAGGGACTCGGGGCATGGGCATTTTTCTACCTTCCCCACCTGTTCCTTCTAAACCAAGAAAGCCCAGTTTTTGGCTAAAAGCGCATTTCCCTAAGAAATCTCCTCTACTCTATATAGGCATTCACATAGATGAGAACCTTTCATCCTGACTTTAGAGCCTTATGTTTTTAAGATGGTACCTCCCCTTCATTTTGATAATTTATCTCTGTCTTAGAGATAATGGAGATGTGAAGTGGGAGTGGCCAGCTGAGCAATATCCAGTGCTCCAAAAACTAGTCTGAATCTCGTGCAGCCTTGCGGGGAAGCGATGCACAGCACCGAGCCCAGCACGGTCTTTCCCTAGTATGACTGTAGCAGATCGCCTAACTGGGCCAGTGCACCTGTTCCCCAGCTGCTGGGTGTTGGTCGCTAAGTGCGCACTCCTACACCCTTCTCCTTCCCTTGGCTGACCATGGCTACCTTGCCTAGAGATGCCTGGGAAATGATGTACTGTCCTCAGAAGGCAGCCTATAACCAATGCCTCATGGGTGTGCGGGCGTGACAACCTAGTCCCCCTGCCTCCGGGTGCATGTAGGGGACAACCTTTGTGATACATTTCACATTCCAGAGTGAGTTCCCCTGGGATCAGGCTGAGACTAGCCTTAATCTGAACCCACATCTTGGCTTGTTTCATCACCTTCTCTCACTTCCTTAAAACTTCTTACATAAGAATTAGCCACTTTAGGTCCTGCTTCTGGGGAAAATAACAAAACAAAACATTCCTATAATAATGTCCTGCCTGATACCAGTTCTGTAAGATGATCAATAAGAAATGTTCCATGATCAAACAGTCTGAGCAACCGCAAGTTTTGTTTCCCTCCTAGAGAGTCAAAGTGTATATCTAAAGTTCTGAGAAATACGGCAATAGGCCTGTTTAATTGTGCTTAATCTTGTTAGTACCTATTAATATCATACATTTTAGGAAAACTCATCTAGGAAATGTGCCCCAAGGAGTCAGTCAAGTTCCGGAGGAGTAAGATGGGGGCAGGAAAGGGATATTGGAAGAAACATTGATCTAGAATATTCTGAGACTAAGTATATTCTGAGGCTGGCTTAAGGGGTTGGATTCCGTGTCATTGGGGATTAGAGAGAGGATGTTCTGTGACTGACTTGTAACCCTGGGAAAGCTTCCAGACCAGCAGTTATCTGAGTCCAAATCTGAACACAAATGACGAGGCCTGAGCCAGCTCGATGGTGTGGAAGCATCATTCCTGTCACCTTGCTGGCTCCACTGCTGACCTACTGTCATGACTCCTGCACCTTGCTGTCCTCAGGGACCACACAGGATGGTCACCTCTCCCCCTTTCACTGACAAATGGGAAAAGTATCATTTAAGTATAGGAAACTTATGGATTTTTCAGAATTGAAGAAATTCCAAAGCCAAATTCAGTCTAGGAAAAGAATTCATCGCAATCCACCTTCCCTTCTCTCTGCTCCAAGAGGGTGTGTGGGGGATGGGGGGGTTGTTCTCTATTAACAAAATGGGTTGG